>JAAAKG020190292.1:0-24746 GCA_010014905.2 Druon quercuslanigerum
ATATTTTACGCAATTTATTAAACATTGATTATTATTTATTATTTATTTATTTATGTGTGAATGTATATGTATGTGTATATGTATGTATTTATTTATTTAAAAATAACTGATTCAATGGAATTGATTTGAATCGGAGAATTGAAAAATGCCGATTCACGCGAATTTTAATTCTTTTAATCGGCCATCATACAGCCGCCACCAATTCCGGCAAATCTCGTTAAATTATTTTTCAGGTGGTTCAAATGTTTCCGATTAAAAAAAGAAAAAACAAACCAAGGATATTTGGCTGAGTCAGTGGTGAATGGTGGTGACTGGCGAATCGACATTCTTAAATTCTCGGATTCGACAATTTTCCATTCAATCGATTCTTTGTCCCTGGTTTAATACTTTAATATGATCTGCAACGAAATCATCGTCTTTAAAATACTTAAATTATTATTCGCACGTACCAGTTAATAACTGCTTATCAGCTCCACATGATTTTAAATCGTGTGTAATTAAAGAAAAAAAATAATATGTATTAAGTCATTAGGTGCATTATACGCATCTATTTTATAAATGTCTGTTCAGAGCTTCCCTGACCCTCCTTTTCTCCCAAGGGATCGCGTTGGCAGCCCACGAAGAGAGCATTATATCAGTGCGTCGAGATTAATATTACGAGGTAATAACGTCTTAATTGGTGCGATCGCTTTCGCATTCTCTCCGTTGTCTATATATTTCATTTGAAAGGATCCCGAAGCTAATCGAAGAGGGGAGTTGCTCGTTGCTATCGCGAACGCAAAGCCGATTCGTTCTACTCGAATAACGTACATATATCTTTTCTGATTCAAGACTTTCAAGAGTAAGCGTGAGCAGCCGTCCATAACCTACGTTATCAATTTGAGGCCCGCGCTAAGAATCATGGTTGATAAAAGAAGAAGGGTGTCAGTGGAAGTAACTTTACAAACTTAGATAATCTTTAGTACGTTTCCTGATCGATGATGAATTTTAACATTGATTCTGGATTCTGTGAAAATAAGTTTGAAAATTACTTTCATATTTCAGACTTCATACTCTTTCCCCTACTTACTTCTATTAAACTATCTTAATTAATTATCCTTTTTGGCCTTTTTTTAAGAATCTTTCTCTTTCCCCGTCTTTTTACTGATTTTCTATACTCCAATATGAATTTAAATGAATTAATACTTAGAAGATTATCGATTTTGCCAGTGCTAGTTTCCCCCGGCTTATCCACTACAATAACAAAGATTTTGTTTTTACAATTTAAAAAATCATAGCGAATATGCTAACGGAGTCCCCGAACTCTTCGTTTGTGGAATACTTAAAAAAAATTATTTTGCTAATTTTGATTAATGAGTGTACATTCTGAGATTATGTGTGTCATAATTCTCCCCAGATTTACTTCCTAACTATCAAACTACCAAAATAATGCACATGAATACAATTTTTTTTTTAGACAGAATACAATTTTTCTGCTATTATCCATAAAAAAAGAGTTCAACCCCAATAAACAAATCCATCTATTTTTATTTGAAAAGACTACTATTATGTTTTTGTTACGGAATTCATCTTTTCGGGGACAAATTCAATTATTTGCTTGAATTTCTTTTCTTGAAAACTCATTTTTTTGTTGAAGATTGATCATTTCATTTGATAATTCTTTTCTTTAGTTGATATTTGTACTATTTTGTTGAATTTTTTTTCTGTGTATTAACTTTATTATGGAAAATGTTGGAAAATGTTGACATACCTTCTGTCAGCTGAAAATAGGCATTTTTAATTGCAAAATTATTTTTGTGGGTGATTCTAAACTATATTTATATCATTTATACGTTTTCTAAAAAGGAAAGGAAAACAATCTAAAATTTTCTTTCTGCATTGCAAAGAATTGCTTTTCTAGTTCAAAAAAGAAATGCAACTGTTTAGTTGAAAATTTGTCGGTTTTTGTCGAAGATTCCACTATTTTGCCAAAAATTTGTCTTTGTTAATTGAATTCAACTGTTTCCAATTTAAATTAAAAATCCGTTTTTTTAATGAAAATTCATATTTTGCTTGAAAAGGTAACTATTTTGGTAAAAATTGCAACTAATTCGTTAATAATTAAATGTTTTATTTTAAAAGTTAACTAATTTGTAGAAAATTAAATTAGTGATTGAGATTGAGCTTTTTGTCGAAAATGCATAGTTTGTTTGAAAATTCAACTATTTGGTAGAAAATTCAATTATTTAGTTAAAAAATATACTTTTTATATAAAAATTTAACTGTTTATGGTATATAATAAAATTTTGCATGGAAGAATCCGATTTTCGGGTTGAAAATCAACGGCTTTGTAGATAATTCATATTGTTTGTTTCAAAATACAACAATTTTGTTTAAAATTCTTTTTTTTTGCAGGTTCATTATTTTAGTTGTAACATAACCTTTTTTGATTGAGGATTCAAATATTTTGTTGAAATTTTGCCCTTTTTGATTTAGTTAAAAGTTCAACCGTTTGATTGAAAATGACATTTTTTTTGTCCAAAATTTTAACTGTTTTGTACCAAATGTGTCTTTTTATATTATAAAATTAAACAATATGGTAGACAATTAAAGTAACTGGTTAAACTAATCTGGTTAAAAATTCATATTTGCGTTTCATTTTTTTTTATCAATATTTTTATTCTAAATTTAACTATTTTATTTTAGATTGTCAATTTATCATTTTTTATTGGAAAATTTGTGTATTTTGTTTAAATATAGTCTTTTTGGGTTAAATTCAATCGGTTAAATATTCTGTCTTTTTTTTTGTTCTAGACATTAATTTTTTTAACTAAATATAAAGATAATTATTCCATTTTTGGTTAAAAATTTACCTTCTTTAGTTAAAAATTAAACTATTTAAAAGTGAAACAATTGAAAAGGCCAGTTAACATTTTTAAAATTCGTCCATCTTGATTAAAAATTCACTTTACTGTTGCAAACTCATGTTTTCCGGTTTAAAAGTTAACTGTTTTCTAAAAAAATTGACATTTTGGCTTGAAAACTTAACTCTTTTATTTAAAATTCGTCTTTTTGGTTAGAAAAATAATCTTCTTTATTACAAAATTCATCAATTTTAATAAGGATTTAATTATTTTGTTAAAAATGTGTCTTTTTCGTTGAATTTCGCTGGCTCAAAATTTGTTTTTGATGTCGTTAAAAAGCAATTTTTTGCACTGAAAATTTTACTAATTCATTTTTGGTTAAAAACTTAATCTTTTTTAGTTGAAAATTTAACTGTCTTAAACTGGGGCTAAGCGGCGCATGAGGGAAAAGCGACGCACCCTTAATTATTAATTTCTGAATTGGATATTTGCATCTTGTAGGTACAAAATATAGAATCTTGCAACTGACAATTGTTAAATTGCTATATCGGGTTTTAAATACAGAATTAAGGCTGCACCACTTTCTCCCAGATATGCACTGCTTAGCTCCCGCTTAGGGCTTAGGGTATTCGGTAGAAAATTCGTTTATTACACCCATATCTCGGTTTAGTTAGTTCGGGTGTAGAGGGTTGTCTGCAACGGCTGATGTCGAGTTACGGAAAGGTAGTAGCATGGAGGGGGAAGGCACCACCCGCTGTGTTCCCCTGACCTTTCCGCAACTCGACACCAGCCGTTTGCAACTAAAGCAGGGAATCGGTACGTTAACAGTCAGGACCGCTGAACCGTTTCCAGTTGGAATATATAATGTTGCGCAATATACTCGATTGATTACTCGCGAACTGCGGTCCTTCCAATGTGACAGTCGAAACCGTTGTCGCCCTGCTCCCCTGAGAAATTGTGTGGCCAGCAATTCTAGGAATACCTAAATCGCGGGGAACTAAAACGAGAGTTGGGTGTATGTTGTAGGAGACTAATCTTTTTATTCTGATTTTTCAATGTCTTAGTTATTATTGATTCATTACCTAATATTATATATTGGCAACGCAACCCACTAGAAGCGCGAAAAACGCAGAATGGACGTGAAGTCCGTGTTTAGCGAATTAATATGCTACTCTCGGGGTGGGGGTAGGGGGGCTACGGTGGTTCACGATCTGGGTCGGTGGCGATAAAAAATAGCCCAAAATTGGCAACGTAGTTTATGTACAGCTCCCAAGGCCGATAAGCTCCAGTTGGAACCAAGAGACGACGATGTTCAACTTGACATGCATATAGCTGTTGGTACTGTATTTGTATATATGTATAGTTGTATACACAACAGAAATGTAAAGAGTGGCGATGTTGCCAGGTCGCTTCGACTCGTGTGCTGTACTTACATGCATCGTTTTTTATTTACACCGGATTACACGGATACCACGAAGCGTGGTAACCGCTTTTTGTGCCGACCTCTCGGCCAGATCGGAAAGGATGGATCGATCGTAATGGACGATCATGACAAGCGATCTCTGTCTTTCCTCCGTTACTTCTTCAATCTTCTCCTCTTGAGCATCCAAAAGTCTGTAAAACGATGTAATTAAAGACGTAAGCGCGTAACGATAATGGGAAAGCTTTATGGTGAATTTGTCCAATTAGGGAGTCAGTGCATGTTGCAAGTGTATTTATGTAAGACGATCAAGGTTCCTTGTGCTCAGAAGATTAGATGAGTAGTAGAGTGCCTTGTCATGTCTTAAGACGAATATTCTCGACTTAAAGACAAAGATTTATGTGTTGAGACATGATTATTTGATTTGCAAAGAACCTGGGAGATTTATAACTCAAAGATAAGCCAAAAACGTTTTCAAGGCCTCTGAGGGACATCACTAATCCGCTTTAAATTTTGCAGAATGTTTGTACTGTCTATCTTCATGGAATTAAAAATTTTTAAGTACTACTAAGTTTGTTGGCCTACAATAATTATTTTCTTTGGTTGGACATTCTAGAAATGTTGTCTATTTTTTCCTATCTCCAAAAGTTCACGGGGCACAGTTTTAATCTTTTCATAGCAAATTTTATATGCCTGTAGTTGTTGAGACCGACTTCTAGTGAATTCGGTTATCCTGCTCCGGTGCATTCCGCCCTGCACCGCAGCAAGCCGGAGTGAGAAGAAATAAGTAAGAAGAAGTAAGATGGCGCGGCCGAAGTGCTATTGGAGTACACCAGTGCATGATAACCGAATACGCTATTAGTCTCAACCGATCTGGAAATGGCAGGCCCTGCTAGTAGTAATAAACTCGAATAAAACCAAGCAAGAGCTCTCAATGACTCTTGGCAACATAGCCCAGAGATAAAGAGAAAAATTGAAAACTGTTTAAACATACCAGTATGCTTCGACGCATTTATGCTCTATATTATCTGCTAAACGTGGCCATACGAAATAATGATTCTAATTAAAAATCTTTTCTTTCATTCTCTTCACTCATGACTGCTGAGAATGTATTAGAATTGTCCGAAATTTGACAACACAGGTTTTCAATGGATCTTCACGTTTCAAGACCCCCTGAATCCGAAAATCAAGTTTTTACGATGGCGTACGTCTGTCTCTCTGTCCGTCTGGCTGTCCGTCCGCAAACACGATAACTCTAAAAAAATGAACGGATCAAATCGATCTTTGGCACACTTTTTTTAGGTCCTAAAGGAAAGGGCGAGTTCATTAAATAGCCATTTGGATAAAAATTCAAAAATTGAGCGCATTTTGGAAATTTTGAAGACCACTTTTTTCTGAATTTGAAAATTCTATGTACAGATACTTATAGTATTAAAAAAGGCAAACAATTTATACTCATGACTTTTCTCGATGAAAAAAATTTCCCAGAGTTATAGCATTTTCAAAAATTTTTTAAGTCAAACGAAAATCAAAATTTTAAGTCAAACAACGCACGACGTGAAACAAGTCAAGAGAAGAAAAAAACTGCTTTTTGAAAGCCGTGCAAGAAGATCGTAACAAATTTTTTGGTTTTCTTCGAAAATCGAACATTCAAGTTTTTATTGCACACAAAATAATGAAAAATGAAAACTTCCGTTTTGTGGTCAAACTATATACGACACGAAAAACGAAGGCAGAACACGTAGTTCTTGTTTTATTCGTGAAAAATAACATCGACAAGAACAAAATAAAACATTGGTGGAGAAACGATACAAGTTACTAAAAAATGATTTAAAACAATTTGTTTATGCGAAAAAAAGATACAAATGTGTTATATGAATCACTTTTTTATAGGACACGTAGTTTTAGTTTTAATAATAAATATAGCATTAAAAATAAAAATGAAAAATTGATGGAAAAACGACAAAAGGTACGAGAACAAATTTATGGAAAAGTTGTTCATCCAAAAAAGAGATACAAGTTTATAATAATTTATTACATTCTCAACATTTATGATTTTGAAAGAATGACTTGCCTGCAATTTGACACCACAACATTCCAATTTTGAACCAAAATATGATAAAACCTCTCAAAGAGAAATTATAGCTTTTAAAAAATCCTACAAAGTGTCTTTTAGCCATTTTCCAATAGGACTCGTAATTTTGTTTTTATTTATCGTAAGTAATATGCAGAAAATAAAAAATTCCAATATTGAGCCAAAAGTCGCGAGACGCGTAAAAATCTAAAGGAAGGCTTTTGATGGATATTTTGCTTTATCCATAAAAAATAATAAGAAAACCAAAATCCTATTATGAGCATATAAAGGCCACATAGAGAAAAATGGCTGAAAAAAGTATTGCATAGTTTTTTTTTTATTTTAAGGTGGTTCTGAAAATATACATTCTCAAACGTTCATCAAAAATCGAGTGTCACAATGTCAATGTGTATCTCAAAGCCTACAGAGCTTTGAGAGATTTAAGCTTTAACTATATACTTAATGAAGTAGAAAATTCAGAATATGAAGTTGCATATAAAGACTGCGATCTATAAAAGAGATTTTTTTGATAAATTTTTATTCAAGCATTACAAATGAAAAGAATATATAACCGAGCGCGAAGCGCGAGGTAACCCATTATCGAGCACGAAGCGCGAGATGCAAGAGATGCGCGCCCCAGGCGCGCTAAAAATAGCGAGCGAAGTGAGCCGCGCGCTATTAGAATATGCCTGCTTCGCGGGCAGATTTTTGCTGCCAGAATGCTTCAGTTCAATGTAGATAATCATTTCTTGAATAAAATTTATCATCTCAAAGATTCTTCTGAAAGATTCTACAACAAAATGTCTCAATATCAATGCAAGTCGTAGTTAAAATTATAACAAAAAACATTTGTTTGCTTTGGCCTAATATAATATCGCAAGGCACTGTCGGGACTCCCTTGTTTTTTAAATTTAAATTCCCGCATAGATACAGGGTCAAAATACATAGGCAAATAATAAATTTATTAAAGATTAAAATTGCCCTAGTCAGTTAGAATGTTCACAGTTACATGGCAAAAAACACAATGATTGGACACGATGACATAGTGATTAGCATAGGCCGATGACTGAATTGAAATGTAGTCATTGGCCACATCAGCGTAGAGAACGTCCATTAATTACGTAAGGATGATTTTTTATATTTTAGACCCCCCTGAGATAACAAAAATAAATCAATTCTTTTCTTTGTAAACAAGATTTCAAGATATTTTTTAATATTTCAAGGGATTACATATTCTTGATCTCCCCCACATTTTAATCTTACCTCCGATTATGTTTCGAGGATATCGCGACCGCGCCTGGAAATCATTAACATGATAATTAATTTGACAGGGTATAAAGAGATTTAAAAATATTTCAAAAGAAATCACGGGATTTTGAAGGACTTTAAGCAATAGTTAGGCCAAAGAGTTCTCTCAATTTTTTCGAAGTATTCCACGGAATTTTAAGGATTTTAACCGATACATTCATTGCGCGCATATAATATGAAATATTTCTTAATAAAGAAGAAATAGAATAAAAAGTGTCATACTATGTATTATATTAAAAAAAGTCATTTCAACCGCCAAAACATGTTTCAATATTATAGTAACTTGAAAACAATTAGGATAAGTAGAAAGATGAAATTTACCTTAGAAAAAAACTTAAACTTATAAATTCCTTGAACTCACCCCTCTCAAATAATGATTAGTAAGATTTTCCAGAAAAAATGCCCCCCCCCCCAAAAAAAAAAACTCTTACGTATAAATTATTGGACTTCCTTCATAGATTTCTGACTTTTCTTGAAAGCAATGTGATTGTTATTTGAATTGCATAGTGACTCTCAGTTAAAAAGTTAATTACTATTTAGAAGACTACTACTTTCTTTCATATGCATTGAACTTTTTTTGTTAAACGGTATGATTTGTTTAAAAATTTAATTATTTTGTTAAAAATTTTACAATCAGATTAAAAAGTGATACTTTTTAGATGAGAATTTGTCTAGACGAACAAATTTGTTTTTGTTGAAAATTTAAATATTTTGTTGAAGATTCGCTATTCCGATTTGAAATTTCTTCCTTTTCAGCTGAAAATTATCTTTTTTGTTAAAAATTCACATTTTTTCGTCCAAAGTGCATATATTTTGATAAAACTTCGTATTTATCTGTAGAAATGTTATCCTTTTGTTTGAAAATTTAATTATTTGTTTAATAATTTTGTTATTATATTGAAAATTCTTTTTCCGGGAAGAACATCAATTTTTTTTATAGAAATGAGACTGTTTCTTTCAAGTTTAATGTGCTTTAGTTGCGGAACCAAAAGTGTTTCGTCGAAAATTTGCAATTTTTGGTCAAATTCCACTGGTTTTTATTTAAAACGAAATTATGATGTTAAAAATATCAAATATAACATTTTTTTCTAAATAATTATTTTCAAGGCGAAAAGTCAATTCTTTGGTTCCAAGTTGAACTGCATCCCTCAAAATTAATTTTTTTTGTTGAAGATTCATGATTTCAATGAAAACTTCATGACTTTGGTTGGAAATTGATCTATTTTTACAAAAGAAAGTTTTTTATGTTAAAAATTAAGAGTTTTAAGTAATTATTTGAGTTAGTTCCTTGAAAATCCAACTACTTGCTTGAAAATTCGTCTATTTTGCCTTGAAACATCAAAAATTAGGTAGAAAATTCAACTGTTTTGATGATAATTTTAATCCTTTGTAGAAAATATTTTTTTTATCGAATCATTTTTTTAATTAAAATTGAAATATTTCCTTTTTGGCATATATTTGATAGCATTAATTTAAAAATTCAACTAATTAATTGAAAATTTATGTTTTTTTCAGAATGTGTCTTTTTTGGTAAAAAAATCATTTTCTTGGTTGGAAATTCATATTTTCGACTGAAAATGTAATTGTTTATAAATGTAAGTTTTTTGTAGAAATATCGTGTTTTTGGCTTGAAAATTTAACTTTTGAATTAAATGTGTTGCATTTCTTGAATGCAAAATCTTTCTCAGTTGACAAAACAACTCTTGTTTAAAACTCGTTTTTTTAATTTTAAAAATGATCTCTTTTTTGTACGTAATTTCGTCATTTTCGGTTTAATTTAAAGGATTTTTCTTAAAAATAAAAATATATTCTTTGTTAAAGTATCAACCATTACATTTTTTGTTGAGAATTCATGTTTTTAAACTGAAAATTCATCTCTTTTCCTGAAAGTTGATCTGTTTGCTTAAAACTCTGTTTTTGTCATTAAAGATTCATATTTTTAGTGGATAATTCATCTCGTTGGTTGAAAATTGAACTACTTTTGATAAAAGTTATTTTTTTGTTTTTGATAGAAATTATTTATTCAAAAGGATCATTATTTAATTACTTCTTTGAAAATTGAACTTTTTTGCCTAGAAATTGGTCGAAGCAGTTTTATAGAGAATTCAACTGTTTTATAGAAAATTATATTTTTTCAATGAAAATTTAACTATTCCATTTTTGGTTTGTAAATGAACTCTTTAGTATAAAAATTTAACTATTTGGTTGTAAATGAACATATTTTGTAGAAAATTTGTCCTTTTAATAGAATATTAATCTCATTGGTTGAAACTCCACTAACTGGTTAAAAACTTATGTGTTTTTTTGAGAATTACTCTTTTTTAGCAGAAAATTATCTTCTGTGTTAAGAATTTATCCTGCAGGTTGAAAATTATGTAAATTTATTGTTTTTTTTCGTTGAAATATCAAAAACTATTGCTTCTATTGTTTAGATTTAATTTATCTTGATAGTGAATTCAACTACTTGGTCAAAAGATGGACAACTTTACTAATTCATTAGAAACGACAAAAAATTAAGACGTCGAAAGTGACGTATGATAGTTGGCCGGTGGGTTTAAAACTTACGGAGCCTAATACGGTGGCGGGGGGGGGGGGGGGCTTCAAAATATACTTTCAGCTAATAAATATATAATAGAAATATATACTCTCATAACAGCAAATGCTCATTCAAATCATGAAAATAGTATATCAATTTCGTAAAAGATAAACCATTATGAAATAATGCACATTGGAAAAAGGTGTAATTTTCAGTGGATTACATTGTTTCAAGAACCCTTAAAGTGTAAAAAATTTGAAATGTTATCAAATTTTTATAAAGATTGGTATAAGAAGGTTTTGAAGGCCATTGATGTAACATTATATTGAAAATTAAAAATCAGATCCAATATGTCAGCCATAAATTGTGTAGGTCCAAATGAAACGGGTCTGGTTTATCGGTTTATCGGAGGAACGTTGGCGGGTAAATGTCTGACCTTTTAGGATCAAAAAGAACTCTCTGAATGGAAAAATGAGACACCGAGGCAGTTTTGAAGTTGTAACTTCGAAAAACCGCCTGTCGAGAACATGCTCGAACACCTACGCCTCATGCCCGAGCTCCATCCATGTGCTAATATAGGATGGGCATAGCTCAATCCTATTTTAGCATAGCTCAATCCTATTTTAGCACAAGGATGGGAGCATGAGAGTGAGTGTGGGCAAAAATTTACAATTTCGGTACTGACTTACGAAAACGCTTACAACTCTTCAAATAAATGCGAGAACCTGGTCCCTTTTTATTTGGACGTATACAAATTCCAAGATTTTTACACATGTGAATGAATTTGTTATAAAAGGGTCTCTAGGATCGTTGATTGTGAATTTGACATAAGAATTTAAAAATTCAAAATCCTAAATCCAATATGATGATCACAAAAAAATGTCTTACTCTTTTGGACTACTGTGCATTACACCCCCTGCAAATATGCATTATTTCACTTTTTTTGCAACAAACAGGAGAGTAAACATTATCCTTTAGCGAAAAATGCAAGATAAACGTTACCTAATCTTGCAGCCAAATCTTTTATTCGTGTTAAAAATTATTCATTAGTTTTTATTCATTATCGTAGGACTTTTTCTTGCTATCTCTATTATATAAAAAAATAATGTTATATCTATTCAAAAGTTGTGTAGAGAAATTCAGTGTTTGACAGTAACTCGATACAAGCAAAGTTACTTTTTTGTAGTAACGGTAACGGTAACGCGTTATTTTTAAAAAAGAAAAAAGAAAAAAGAGTATTTTTTCTTAATTCTCATAAATACTGGCAGGAAGTTTTTTTGAATCCACACAAAATAAATCCATAAAAAAAGCTATTTAGAGGTGCCGCAAGCCCTATATGAAGTGTTAAACATATTTTCCTAAAGAAAAAAAATTTTGTTAATTTTATTTAAAATCCTTAATATTATCTGAATCGAGTTGAAACTCAACAGCTCTCTTCACAATTATAGAAATCAGACTATTGCTGCCTTTCTGACACCTCACCGAAATATCTCAGTAACTTATTCAAAAGAAAGTTGTATTCAATATTATCCGTGCAGAAAATTTAAAACATATTTAAAATATCTGTTTTATCTCAGCAAAATATATTGTCAAAAAAGAGAATATTTAAAATATAGTTTTCTCTAATGTTTATTTATGATTTTGTAATAACTAAGACAGCGAAGCAAAGTTAAAGATTTTAGAAAAAACTACAACTTTCTAGCAATTATGTAAGAGAAGACTTTTATAAACAATATTGAATTTTTAAAACAATTTTTTGTTAACTTTCATTAATTGTTACCTCACTAAGTAAAAAAAGGATAGAAAGGTATAAATTATCGAAAAACGTAACTATCAGATATTAATATAGATGACGATAGTCATAAACAACAATAATTTGTTTAAACAATTATTTTTGCTAAACCATAATATATAATATAATATATATTTTTTTATTTTAATATATATTAATATATATATATATATATATATATAATATTTGCTATATCATAAAATAAAATATTAAAAAACATCTTTTTCCCTAAGGTATTCATAAAAATTCGAAGAAAAAAATTTTCAATGCATTTTTGGACTATCCTACTCTTCTGCACAGCCGGATTGATACTTTTAGACAAAATACATCGCATGAGCAATGACATTTTCGAAAAATTGGTATTATTAAAAAATATGTATGTTTACGATAAGCCTTAAGTAGATTGCAGCATATTTTATAGACAAATTCAGTAATTTTAAAATTATTTTACCTAAATTTAAATATAATTTTCAGTTTGATTACAAATTGCAATGAAATGTAACAAATTCTTAAGATTCTTTTTGGACATTCGAATAATGTATTAAATATTTAATAAAAAAAAGTAACGGCAAGATAGCGCGTTACTTTTTTCAGTACCGGTACCGGTAATGCGTTACTTAAAAAAGTAACGGTAGCAGTAGCGCGTTACAAACTTTTAGGTAGTAACGGTAACGTTAACGCGTTGCATTCAGACAGTAACGTGTCAAGCACTGCTTGGCATACATAATTTAAAACATAAGAAGTCGAAATTCAAAAGTTTTCTGATTGATAAAAGCTCAAAGTTGAAAAACGTACGATTTCCGAACATTAAAGAGATATAAATTTAAAAGTTGTATAATGCATAAAATTAACCAAATGGGAATTATATCAAATTGACTTTTAACGAAAATTTAAACTTTTTAAACTCGGATAACGTAAAATAAGAAACATGGAACGCTTCTAAGTATGCAAAATTATTCAAATTAGTATTGATGTGTTCTTGGCACGAAAGCCGAAATCGCAAAACATCTCAAATCAGGTTTGATTAATTTCAGGATTAATTTCGGTACGACTAGCCTCTGGCCAAAGCCAATTATATGAAAAGGATTTGACTACTCATTTATAATCAATTTATTACACTGTTAGAAATTTCTGTAGGAATTTTCAGAAACGCGTCACTGAAGCTTTATGCAGAAACCGTTTCTAAATTTTCCTAAACTGTAACCGCAATTTTAGCAACGGTAACTGCATAAAACTCCAGTCACATGTTTTAGAAAATTCTGTTACAGTTTAGGAATTTTCAGTTACTGTAACTGAAAATTACAAGAGGTTAAAAAATTGGTTTTGGTTCATTAATTTTAATATAAAACATGAAATCTATATTTTTCCTGAGAATATAAATAGCAAGAAAATATGAGTGAAGTTAATACAAACCACTTCTTATGTGTCTATGTTATATGTCCACTCATTGAATCAAATATATAATCAAAGCCCATCTTTTATGATAAGAAGTTTTTTATACATTTGATTCATTGAGTATATTATATGACATAGTTATTTACATATAAACTTCGCTCGTATATAGTCTTACTATAATTTTTATTTTTAAGACAAATATATGCTTCAAATTTATATTAAAATAATTAACCAAACAATAACGTCTCTATACAATAAATGTTTCGACAAAAATTTTCTCACAAACTTGATACAAAATGTTTTTAAAAAATTCATTTGTAGCAAAATAGTTTAACCTTTAACCAAAGGAATTAATTTTCAACTAAAATATAAATGTTGCACAAAAAATGACTTCTTAACAAAGTAGTGCATGCAAAATTTTTGAATTAAAAGTTAAATCCTCAAACAAAGAGAAGATTAACTTTCAAGCAAAGAGCAGCATTTTTTCAAGAAAGATGAAGTTTCTACTAAAAGAAATAGATTTTTAAATGAAAAATTAAAATTAAAAATAATTTAGTTTTTATCCGAAAAAGACTTTATTTTGACATTTTAACATCAAAATATAAGTTTTTAAAAAGAAGAAGTAAATCTTCTGCAAAAATAATACTTTAATCGTTAATCCAAACGTACGATGTTTCGACGAAACAGTTGAAGTTTTAATAAAAAAGGACAACTTTTTGGAAAAAATGGTTGAATTTTTATACAAACAGTTGCATTTTCATTCAAGAAAGTTGTAATTTCTACTAAATTAGATTAATTTTTCGATCAGAAAGACAAATAAAAAAATAGTTGAATTTGCATTCAAAAAAGATTTCAGTTTGACTTTTCGGCATAAAAATATAAGTTTTAAATGAGAAATAAATTCGGAATGAGAATAGCTGCATTTTTTATCCAAAAATATATATTTTAAACAAAATAGTTGAATTTTTAAAAAAGAAAAAAAGGCTGTTAAACAACATTTTTGAATTTTAAAATACACCACTGCATTTTTATCGAAGAAACATACAATTTCTAGTAAAATAGATGAATTTTTAAAATAAAAATACAAATTTTCCAAAAGTAGCGGAATTTTCAACCAAAAAAGATTTTAGTTTGACCTTTTAGCATCATAATATGGCATTCACAAAATAAGTCAATTACCTATGAAGCTATTTCAATTTTTAACCTAAAAGGACGAATTTTGAACACAAAAATGAATTTTTAACCAAAAAGAATGTCTTTTCAACTAAAATTGATGAGTTTTTAAACAAAGAATCAGTAACCATAATATTATACCACGGTTACCGCAAAACTTGATTTTTAATTCTACCTATAATTTCCGACTAACCAATTTTTAATTTTCCTTGACTTTTCCCTGACTAATAAAATTCTCTGACTTAAAAAAAATTGTTGTTAGCTAGGTTCGTTGTTTACTCACCAGGTTTGTTTGGCGTGTGATGTTTAGACAAATTATGCACGTGTATAAAGAGCCCCCCTTACGTAACAAATCTTAACAAATTCTCTTGAACACGTCGATTTCGACCGATACTAAACCTCCATGCTTCGTCTCCTAACCGAACGCGCTCGAAAAGCGAGCAGTGCACATGCAACTGCGCACTTCTTTCCGTTACGATAACTTATATTTCTGTTACCATTTAGGAATTTTAGGAAAATATTCGAAATTTTTAGAAACCGCTTCTCAAGTTAAATAAAAATTTAGTAAATTTACTAGAAAAGTCGGAATTTTCCGAAAATTTCTAACAGTGTATAACTTAACAACAAATTGGGAGAATTTGACTCTCTGATTTTATCATCTACAATTCTATGCTTTTTGTAAATCTTCCTGTCAGATAATTATTCCCCCCTCAGGTATTATTTCTTACAACACTTCTTTCCAAAGTTAAAAATGAGAACTTAATTTGATCATTATTGGGCACGATTTTTATGCTCTTGGGGGGAATGATATTTTCAATCCTCAGTGATATCCGAGATTCATTGTAATGAAAACATTCGATTTTCATTTATTGATAAGGCTTAATAACATTCTACATTTCCATTAAAATTTGCTCATGGTAAGATTTTTGAAGAATCGATACAATCCTTTACAAATATTATGTATAACTAAAAACATAACAGCAGTTGAAAATATTGATAATTTCAGTAGAGTTTATAGTGATTCTAACTTTCAGGGTTTAAAATTAGTTGAGCCTGTTTTATGGAGAATTGGTCCAATTAGTGGATCAGTTTCATATGTAAGTTTATTTATGCACGCGAGAAAGAATCCTCGTGCCCACTGGCCAAGGCCCAGGGGATTGGTTGATTGGCCGATTCCTTCCCCGTTGTCCCCTTGACCTGCGTGAAGATCACGTTGTTCGACGATCTGCAACCGATCTGATCGTCCTTTTCGCCTTGGAGAGTAATTAGGCTCTGCCTTGGGAAGTCTCGGGAGGTGTATTGACTAAACTAAAGGGTGACTATATAGTAGAGCAACGCGACGAACCGCAAAATCGACTAAATAATAGGAAGTATCGGGTGTTTGCCAACCAAGAAGGGCGACGAGAGAAGACGATGATGAGAAAGAGCGAGGCGAAAGGTGTAGAAGCAATCCGGCCGGAGGACAACCACAAGGAGCCACTGGCTAGTATGCTACTTAATGACTTTATGCACTTCGTCCCTTCATACCGATGATTATCGGTTACTCCTTCACGGTAACCCTTGTGCCTTTTTCTGCGCGAACTAAGAAGCTTGAAAGTCTTCCTTTGATGCGATTATTAGTGTGATTTAAAGGAATGATGCATTGTAAAATTGACAGTGAGTCTAACTAATAATCCAGTCTCCAGAGGTTAGTTGCGTGACGATGCAAATTTAGACAAAAATTTTTAAAATGATAGAGATAAAAAGAGAAAAGACGAGATTTCGCATTAATCGTTTCACCACCTCGGCATATGTTTTCCTCAAATCAACAGACCTCTATCTAATATTTATTTAGTAAAACAATTTTAGTGTGTTTCTCAAACAAATATTTGTCAAGTCTTCATCAGTGCATTAGCAGTAGAGTAAATGCACGAAAATCCCCAAAAGAGATAAATTAAAATTAAGGTATTAAGAATACAACTTTTATCTCACACTCGTATACAAAAGGTATCAAGAATGACCAAGATGTTAACGCTTTCTTCAGAAGCAGATTTAACATATAGTTTTACAAATTTAAGTAAGTCTTACTTCTACCGGACCTGAAAACGGATACGATGTAGCTTCCCATTGTTAGCCGAGAAGGGATGGATAGCTTGTATTCGGTAAGAATGTAAGGCGAGAGGTTCGAAGAAAGACTCGAAGCTGAAGAAACAACCGGAAATCGACACCTTGGTCGGTTTGACACGGGTTTCCGACTGGAACCTATTTATTTTTCTGCTCGTAATCTCGTAAGACGTAATAGAAAAGAAAAGCAAACTTAGGAAGCTGACCAAAGCCAGTTATTTCTAATTGTTGCATCCTGCCCATACCAGCTATACTTCTTTTTCATTTCCTCCTTACTTATTTCATTAATAAAAATATTTTTCTAGAAGCTATCAACATTTTTATTAACAAATATTTGATCTTTTTTGATCGATGTTTCTAGTCTAGCGTACATAATTTTCCTTACTGTCCCTTCAAGATGAAGTATGTGGCCTATCATCTTGTGACGTCTCATCTTTATCCTACTTCATTTTAATTTCCCTTTTCTTGTTCCAATCCTAATACATTTTTATTCTTGGCGTGATTTACTGATTTTGACTTTAATCATCTTCCTATTATACCCAAATATGAAAAACATTTATTTTTCCATTCTTTATATTTTCCCACAGAAAAGATAAAGTCTTTTAACAGTTTCCTTCCAAGTTCTAAGAGGTTAATATTTTCGTATTTTGAAAGCTTTCTTCATGATGATTATATTAAATGGGTATTCAGTTATAAATATAAAACAAACTATTCCTAAATATACATCATTGGTGCAGATACCTACTGCTCCGTCGACTCCCTCTCACCCCTATCATCAGTTCCAACCAATAATTAACCTTATTTCAGAGTGAATAGTCAAGCCGTCTTTTATGATTCTTAAACAGTGTCTTCAAAATTTCTACAAAGCAAACGATTCTTGGATATAATTATTGCATCCTGACCTGGCACTTCCTCTGAAACTTCCACTAATCACCTACAGAATTATTTTCAAACAAGCCTACAATAATTGCAACGAACGGAAATCGAATTTACTTGTATCTTGTCCTTTAGCATTCTCTATTATAGTTTATTTTATCTCATATCCCCATTCTTGATTTCTTCTTTCTCACTTTTTCAAGTGTTCTTCTTCAATAAAGCCTTAATTACCAGTTATCTTCCCTTTTTCCTTAGCCGCCTAATGCATTCCACCTTTCTATTCATCTTTCATCATTCTTGATAAGTGTCTTCATAATGCAATTAGAATCCGAATAACTCGTGCATTATTCTTCACACCTGATAGTTTCTCGTATAATTTCAACAAACAATCAAATCCAGATACTCCATTTGAACTCGCCCTTCCAGAGGGATGGTAAGAAAGATACGCGAGTCTGGTTGGATAGGTGGAAGGGATCTTGAGGAGAAGAAGGAGGTTCGGTGCCATGGTAGTGGGAGTCAGGCACGGCTGGTGCTAGTTGAGTTGTCGAACTGACACGCGTTCCCTCTCCTTCTTCCATTGGTTCGAGCCATCTTGCTCGTGCACTCGCTAGTTCTTTCTCTCTCCCCATAAGCGGAGAGCGCCCCTCCACACCGACACCATCATTCCTTCTCTCTCTCACTTCCTGACTGGACCCCTCGATCATCTCTTTCTCACCATCGCATTGCCCTTCTCAATCTTTCTCTCTTCACCCACTGACTCATTCCAAACTCCAGAGAGTCCAAAGCTCCATCCAGGGTTCGTCCCGTACACTCTACTCTCCTTTACTAGTTCTTTCTTCTCTTTTTCTCTCCCTTTTCATCTCCATCTCTCTCGCTCTTATTTTGAGTTTTCTCTTAAACCTCTCCGTCGCACGCCCACTGAGAATGCACGACTGCTCCGGCATGCCTACCCCTCTTCCAGAGAAGGACTCAGTCAGATTCAGTACCGCCATATCCGCCAAAGCATAAGCACGGTGACGGCTTGCTAGGCTTTACAGTGTTTACTCGTGTCAACGTGCTCGCTAGTAAATAACTCGCTGGTGGTAGTGCAACAAAATCCCTCCGAGTTATCTTCACCCATTGATACATTTTCGAGTGTAACAGCGGTGCTAGATTTTGCCGTGATTGCTCCAGGATTCAATATTTTGGAATTCTTAAATTCTTAAAATCTTGAATTTCGAACTGGATGAGAATCCGCGAATTCAAGAGTTTCAGTGCCTAAAAACCTTCTGGAAATTGTGAGTGCTTGTGCTGTGATGTCCCATTCATATCAAACTCTTTCTACGCAAGCCGAACTTCTTTGTCTTGAAGATTTCATCTCAATTCAAACTTAGTGCCATTTGCTTTCATTTTACATTCATATATTTAAAGATACCACCCTTAGAAGATCCAATCCGTAGAAATTGTTTGCTCAACTTGGAGACCATCCTCAAATTGAGAGAATATTCTCGTTTTTGTGAACATTGTGTTATCATAAGAGTTTGAATTAGAGAGTGCATGAAGACAATTGTTCAAACTGGATGGACTATGTGGCAAATCCGTGGAGAGATTTCAAAGTGGATTGGGGAGAAAGTGTGGTTTTGATAATAAGAGTGAACGGAAGTTTGGGTACCAGGAGTTAGCAGCGACGGTACCAGAAATGCCGGAGAAAGAAGTGGCTTATCATCAGGAGGCCTTCTCCTTACTGCCGCCTCCACCCCATCATCCCCATTCGGCTTTCCATGCAGCTTTTCATCCGCATCCTCAATTGCCAGGACCCTCGCCTTTTCATACCCATCATGCTCATGGTCCTGCGGCAGCCGCGGCCGCCGCGGCTGCAGTTTGGGAACATCATTCTGCAAGGGCTGCGGCAGCAGCAGCATTTCATGGACTGCCACCCCACCCGTAAGTCATCAATTTCACTTTTTCACGAGATATTTAAATCTCAACGTTTCATGCTTTTCAAAAATCAGCGGTCGCTTTTTCGGAATACATGAAATGAACAAAAAGTAGACATTGGGGGTTCCAGATCTGAGTTTAAGTAATGTAATTCATTTTCAAGAATGTTTTTCATAAATTCAGATATTTGGACCTAATATTAATGAACATTTCTCCAAAATTTTAATATCCATTCTCCATCACAAATATACTTAAAACAAAATTTTATAAAATAAAGTAATAAAAGGTGAATTGATTTAAAAAAATTTTTAAATGGAGTAATATTAATCAATAATATTTATTAATATTTTCAAACGAGAATTACGCGACGTCGAGTTTTAATATACGATTTCCTAGTTCCTTGCTCTATTGCAAACTGAAAGGGATCTTAAACAGAAGACTTAAAATAGTTGAAAGTTGATAAATATAAGGATTTTATAAGAGATGAAATTGGCAACCATATAATCTTCAAAGGTAGAGATCAGCTTGTCTTGAATTTTAATGTTTTATCCAAGTACATATTAAAACAAATAAAGTGTTTAATAAACGTGTAAGGCTACTTAATTTGTCCACCAGGACGCATTAAAAATTAAGATTTTAGTGATAATTCACAACTTTAATGTACATGTGATGTTCTTTTCATTCAATAATTCTCCAACAGAATTAGGTCATTAAATTTGATATCTCCTTAGTAAAATGAAAATTTCTTTCGCATTAAGTATGATAAGGTCCTCCTTTTCTGACTCCCGCTCTCTTAAAGTAGAGATAAACTACACTTAAGCGACTTAATGTCCATTACGGTTGCTTCGAATCTGTAGAATAAGCTTTACTGTTGAACAAATGGTCAGCATCAATCAGTTAATATTATCATGGCTAGAAATTGTATTTTATGTGTCTGAATTTAGAATGCGAATCAAGCAATGAAGATAGCATTATATACTTCACTGAAAGTTACGGCCTATAAGTTACCGGATTAAGTATTACCTATCTCCTAAGAAAATTATCTCTTATAAAATATTATTGACTTCCTTTCATCAACCAGTTAATAAATTATTGAAAAATTGTATATTCATCAATTTTATACTTTTCTTTTCAAGACAATTTAGAAAATATTTTCATGGAGAGTTTGGGTCCAATCCATGAAAGTCTCAATAAAACGCATTCTTCTCAAACGAACTCAGCATTTTACGAGCACAACATACTTTCCAAAAAAATGAACTTGATACTTATTACAATACCTTGAGTAGGAAATTGCTGCTGTGAAAAGATAGACAGCAGGAAATTACTAGTTGCACGCCGGTAAGAAATCGATTTACGATGAAAAACTGAGAATGTTGCATAAAATTCATAAAATATGCCAGGGATTCCTTTGCCCAGGACAAAAACAAGAGACTCTTGCTTCAACCTATATACATGAAAGTAGAATGCGAGCAGCGAGTAAAACGTCTTACCAAAAAAAAAAAAATGCAACAAATTAATCTTTTAGGTTCAGAGAAAGTCGCCTTATTGTCTTTATGCATTCCCATTATGCCTTTCATATACTGCACTTCATATTTATTTAAAAAAAAATCATCCTGTAATTTCTTAAGCTTCTTTTCACGTATTTCTAAATTGAAAATAAATCATTTTTATTTTAAAATCTCAACAAAAATTGGTATGCAAATGTCTGCGGCTGAAATAATCTTGAATTATAACTACTAAACCCAAAACATCGAAATGTCTTTGCCACGCTTTACGGTAAACTAAGTGTGAAATGAAGATATCGTCGAGGGGAAAGGAAATGGGAATGGGCAGTCGACTACTAGCGTCATAGGTGAAAGATTCAGCCGTTAGCGAGTCGACGATCGAGAAGATGTCTCAATCCCTGTTAATTAAGCCTCTTCGCACGTTATAGCTCTTGCACTGCAAGGTTAGGGTAACGAGCCGGTGATGGCGAGCCTTTTTTTAAAAAAAGGCGTGCCAATTTTTGTTACGGTCGTTATCTAAAACTGCCCCTCATGCCATTGCAATCATTTATCAACTACTTACAGCTCAGAATCAATTGAATACAGTTTTAATTTTTATAGAGTAGAAGTGCTATAAAATGATTGAACCTGATTGAAAAACACTCATAAAATATAATTAGGTCCTTCGAGCCGGATAATATATTTCCTTTCAGCCTCTGATTATTTTAAAGAATATCGTGCGGAGTGAACCCATTCAGATTTCAAGCACTGTAGAATTTATTTCATACTTTCCTGTAAACGTTTAGATGCGAGACAATTTTAACTCTTAGCGCTTCTAAAATCCAACGAAGTGAAAAAGAGCTTCAGAAGCATCTGCTACCGGACGAGACCAATTGCGAAGCGACGGCAGACGCAAAATTCGCTCCTCTGTGTCAGCGAGTACCTCTTTCTGTTCTTTTTCACATATCTTGTATTTCCTTTTCTTTGACTCCATCTTACCTACGACTCGCTATTTCCGTCACTATACGAGGATACGATTCACATCGAGTATTTTTACTTCGGTATTTTCTCTGTCCATGAGCCGCAGTCTCGTTACCGTATCCTCTAATCTTTTTCGCACAAATTCTCAGCGACAGAGGGTAGCGCAAAAAAGTCCGACGTTCATGAAAAATAGGCTCAAGTGTGTCTCACAAATGGATTTAGAACCTACTTCTTAATTAAGAGAGACGATAATTTCTCCCTGGTATCGTCACTCAAAGAAATTTATCTTTCTCTTGAAATTCAGTTTAGAGAGATAATTGTATAATTTTTATGTTCCTGTCGAAGATATATTTCATTTTGTTACGTAAGCCTTACAAAGATCATCTGTTTTTATTTTAAAACTTCTTCATGGATGGTCTAAAACATTTGGTTTATAATTCGAAACTAAAAACAATATTAAACTTCAAATGATGCAATGAAATGCGTTTTAAAGGTAGAAACGGTAGTATCTAGAGATTCGTAGAGTGCTTTTTTGTAGTTTGTAGAATGTCCTAATGAAGACGTGCTGCAATGCTATGTCGAACGTGGTAATTTTTTCTTAGTTATAAATGAGACGGCTTCCTTTTAGAAGAATGATTCTTTCCTGGTCGGATACTTTGAATTACACACTCAAGTACCTTCCGACAAAGGAACTTGAACTATGTTGAGGTATGATATGGAAGAGTTGATCTACTTGTTAGTCAAAGGATGTGTTTAAGAAAGTCTACCGTGTAACACGCACATCGTAATGACGTCGCGCACGCGAATAAATATTAAAAATCGGCAGTCAACGATTAATGAATAAGTAAAATATGGAATTCAAAATCAAATTATAATCTCAAATATCCTTTACTTTGTGTTAAGTGTAATGTTTATTTCTTTCTATATGTATAATTTTATCACCAGCAGACCGAATCATTTGTTTTGCTCACAATCGCTCAAGAATTCAAACAACAAGCTTAGTTATCTTTGCTCCTGAAGCAACAGTAATTGATACAATCTTAGCAGTGGGGAAAAAATCTCTCTTCATCGAAGCACCTGCAATATTTTTTTCTTTGAGATCTTAAATCTCGAAAATGACTAATGCTGATAAGGCAGAAGATTTGATATCGCTGGGATCAATCTATTCTTCTACGGCATCCCCTTTCTCTCTCTTTGGTTGGGTTGCCTTTCTCGTGGATAGAAACCCACGTAAGTTACTACAAGCCAGAGCGATACCATCCACTCGCGCAATTTATCATTGGAGCGTCGTCCATTGATAAATTCCGCGCATTCATAACGTTCTGGCGTGCACGCGGTGCAACGTACCCCGCGAGAGACACTCGATACTTCGCACACGATACGATACATCGCGATAACTTTAGTCTCCAATGCATTATCGTACGCAAATGCAAATTGTGAACTGACCATGGAAAAAGACAATGACACCAGGTTGGATGAATACAAAGGAGAAAGGCTAGAAATAGGCTGTAAACATCGAGAGTCAAATGAGCCATTCGTTCACTCAGTTGGGTCAGTTATTGTCAGGACCAGTATTGGGTGGTTGTAACTCGTCAGAATCAGCTTCTGTGGGAATTGAATTAAAATAACAACATTGTGAAAGCAATTAC
Source organism: Druon quercuslanigerum (assembly GCA_010014905.2). NCBI lineage: Eukaryota > Metazoa > Arthropoda > Insecta > Hymenoptera > Cynipidae > Druon > Druon quercuslanigerum. Next base: position 23,552 of record JAAAKG020190292.1, read on the forward strand.
AAATTTTCTGTCCACATACATTTTTATTTTTATTATTTAAAATTATATCTTGGTCGAAATCATTTCAGATCAGGCAGGTTCTACACTTCAAGTCGCGAGAAAATATGTTATTTTTTGAGAGAAAATTAGGTGATGCGTATGTTTTCCATTTGAGAAGAAAAAATTTGCCACGATGTTACGAGTATTTGTAGTTTGATGTGCGTTTTAAAAAAAAACATACAATTTTTTTCAAACTTACACAGTCTTTGAAATACTCGTATATCGGATATTTTAATTTCATTTTTCGACTGAAAAATGATAACATAAAAGCTTTCACACATAAAAAAGTTCTACAAAGTTAACTTTTGTCTTTTGTGATATGTTGCATCGTTTACGAGAAAAATTTAAAAGATTAATAGTGTATTGAAAAAGTTAACTTTTGCAAAAAAATCTTCTTTTCATGTATTCGAAATTCGTAGAAAAAAATTGAACGATATTTGGATAAAAGCCCAACGTTTTCTCCCATATTTTTTACGCTTTGCACTTATATAGGTCAGTTTTGTGCGGGCTTGACCAATTCGGAAGCCGAAAGATAAATTTCCCCCCGAAAACATAATTTTTAATTTTCTGTGGAAACTTTTATCTTGACAGATTTTTGTACCTTCCATTGTTTCGAATAAAAAAACGAAAATTCGATCTCAGGGGAAACAACTATAGAAGTTCGATTAAAAAAATTGTGTACATTTCTTTAAAGGCACACATGAAAATTCGGGGTTTTCGTATTTTTAATGTAATCAGAAAGTAAGTAATCGTGACAGTCCTAGTAATCGTGAAACTTGGTTATAATTTTTATATATTGATACAGAAATATGTTAAAAGAAACATTGAATTATGAAAATCGCTTATTTTTAGCCTTTTATAACAGCAAATAGAATTTACATTCATTCAAATTTAATAAAAAGCAAGAAAATCGGCATCACAATTACCGGGACTAAGGTCACGATTACTCGGACGTTTACCTTAGTAATCATTTCAATTTGATATTTTAAAGTTCTATAAATTCTGAATTGTATTTGGATAAGTACCTGACAAGTGCTCTGGAGAATGTTGCAAAATGAAACAATTTTCAAAACCATATATGTATTATTATTATTATTATTACACCATTAAGCCGTTTCCCTTTCGGGGTAGGCGTGACTCACTCGGTAGGGAGGGG
>JAAAKG020190303.1:0-24744 GCA_010014905.2 Druon quercuslanigerum
AAACAAGATAAAGTGCACTTATTTTAATTTACATTTTTTTACAAAATTATTTTAAGGTAAATTGGGGAAAACAAATGATCTTTTATTTAAAATACAAACTTAATGAATAATTATAAAATGTAAATAAAAAAGAATGTTCAAGCCACGAGAGATATTCTTTTAATTTTAATTTTAATTTTAATTTTAATTTTAATTTTAAATGTAAATTGAACACGAATTTCGGTAAGCGAAGCCATTTTTCAAAATAAATAAAAGCAAGTGTTGGTAAGTAAACTTTGCAACAAATATCTCTAACGTCTTTTCTCACTAGAAAAAAACTTGAATAGTCAAAGCTGTTAAAAATGAATGAAATATTTAGAATTTTAAATTAGTCATTTAAAATTCCACATAGTGGTGCAAATCTGCAAATTACTAGACTTACTAAATAGCAGATTATAGTTTACACTTAAAATTTAGCACATATGTACATAAATAACTTGAGTTAACAAATAGCGAAAAATTGATGAAAATTTTCTATTTTTTACTTAAATTATTGATAACAATGATATTTTGCATCACTATAAGCCTGATAGGCGATTATGATACATATAAGATGCAAAAGAATTTTTTTCTGTATAAAAAAGGGATGAAAATGTTCTTTTTTTTTGTTAAATTAAAGTACTTATAAAAAACCTAAATTATAAGGTTGAACAATTTTCTATAGTTCAACAGGTCAGAGAATCCACTTGAATACGTCTTAGATCGCAAAGAATGTTTTTATCGTAAAAGTCGGGAAATTATTTACTTGTTTATTAAATTAATTAACCGTAAACTCTTCAGAAGATTTGCCTGTTGCGTTAAGGCCTGAAATTTTTTTTCAAATTAATTTGTTTTTCTTTGTTTAAAATTTAAGTTCGTGCAAAAAATCTGATTTCTAAAAAAAAATTCTATGATTTTAAAAATTGAAATTATATCATCAGTCATGTCTTATAAAAGAAAAAACACTCTTTTTTATCTAAAAACTTTAGAAAAGTAATTATTTTACCACTAGTTTTGCCAATTACTTAAAAAATGTTAAATTTAAAACAATCAACAATAGAAAAATCTACTTTTAATAAATTAGTAAGAAGCGATACTAAGAAAGAATTAAATTGCAAAAAATATTGTTGAAATAAATGTTTTTTGTTTATTTTAACATTTGTTTATTTAAAATAAGGCTTTTTTATTTAAAATTACATCAGTAATATGATATTCATTGTTAAAATGATAGAAAAACTATTTTGAGTTGAGCTTTGTTTTTGGGCATGACTACTTAAAAAAAGACTACAAATGGCCTCGGACTCACTGAGGAAATTAAAAATTATATAAATAGAGTGACAAATTGTTAGAAATAATGTCAAAATAATTCAAAAGTCTATTATTAAATTTTTTGTTAAGAAGTCATACAACTTATAATTTTTTGTTTTGTTAAAAATGCAACTGTTTGTTTGAAAATTAATCTGTTGTTGTAAGGGATTCAAATGTTTTGTTAAAAAATCGTCTTTGTCGGTTGAATCCAAATATTTTTATTTTAAATTAAAATATTTTTTGTTGAAATCTCATCTGTTACATTTTCCATTGAAAATTCATATGTTTAGATTGAAAATTAAACTCCTCTGTTGAAAGTTAAACTATTTTTTTTTAAGTTTTTTGTTTAAATTTAAGTTTCATCATTTTAGTGGAAAACTTCTTGGTTAAAAATTTAAGTATTTAGTAGAAAATTAATGTAGTTTATTGACAGTTCGTATAGTTTGAAAGAAAATAATTTTTTTTTTTTAAATATGAAACTTTTATTGATTTAAAATAAAAATATTTTTGGTCTAAATATCAACTATTACATTTTTTGTTGAAAAGAAGTACTCCTAGGTCGAAAATTCATCTGTTTTGTAGAGATTATTCTCCTTGGCTTAAAAATTCAACATTCTTGAATAAAATACGTTTTATTTTTATTGAAAATTAATTTTTTTATGTAAATTTTTTTTTCTTATCTGAAAATGTAACTATTTGATTTTGGGTTGAAAATTGATATTTTTTTGTTAAAACTTCTAGTATTTGGTATCAAGTACTTTGTCTTTGTTGGTTATATTTAATTATTTTATATTTTTAATTAAAATATTTTTTGGTTTAAATATCAACAATTACATTTTTTCATGAAAATTAGTATTTTCAGTTTAAAAATTCAACTTTTTTATAGAAGATTCGTCCGCTTGGCTTGAAAATTCAACAATTTAGTAGAAATTTGAACTTTTTTGTGGAAATTTTACGTAATTTGTTTAGAATTAATCTATTTCGTTGAAAAGTCAGTTCTGGTTAAAAATTCTACTCTTTTCGTAGAACATTAAACTTTTCTTTAAAATTTATATTTTGTTGCTGAGAAGTCGACTCAGATCTTTTTTTAGATTAAAACTCTTTTTTTCTGATTTTTTTAAATTTAAAAGTTCATATCTTTAATGGAAGTATTGCACCTTTCTTGGATAAAAATACAAATATTTTGTGGAAAAAGAACTATTCCCTAGAAAATTTACTTTTTGTTTAAAATTCGTATTTTTGTATTGAAAAGTCAATTTGTCATTTTAATTTCAAAATTCACCTGTTTTAGTAGAATTTTCATTTTTCTTGAATAAAATTAAAACTGTTTGATTAAAATTTTAACAATTTTGTTAAAAGGTCATGCTTTTTGGCTAAAACTTCGACTGTTTAGCAGAACATTAACTTATTGTTTAAAATTCTTATTTGGGTGTTGCACAAAAAACTGGAATCTAATTTGGATGAAAATTTTACTATTTTTTAAAAGTTTTTTTTTTAAATTCATCTGTTTGAGAAAAAATTGTATCTTTATTGAATAAAAATACGACTGTTTGATTAAAAATTTAAATATTTCGTAGAAAATGTACTTTTTGTTTTATTTTAATATTTTGGTGTAAAAAAAGACCTGAAATCTTTTCTGGATGAAAATTCAACTCAAACAACAACAAATTCATATTCATCACAAAATTCATATTTTGGTCTTGAAAAGTCAACTGATATAATTTTTGGATGAAAATTCAACTATATTTTTGAAAATTTATCATTTTGATTTAAAAATTCATCTGTTTTAGTCGAAATTTCCTTTTTTTTTAATGAAAGTGCAACTTTAAATTTATAGTTTTGATTGAAGGCCTTTGTCTGGTTGAAAATGTTACTGTTTAGTGGAAAAACCTTTTTTGGTTCAAAATTAATTTTTTTACTGAAAATGTAAATTTTTCATTTTTTTAATATTGACCTGTTTTAGTTGAAAATTCTCATTTCTTAGTAAGAAACTAATTTTATTGCCTAATCGTTATTTGTCGAAACTCTTCATTATGGTTTAAATTTTGTAATAAATTTCATTTTTTTATGGAAATATAAAGTATGATACTTTTTGGTTGGATATTTATCTTTTTAGGTTTAAAATTAACTAGTATGTTAAGAATTTAGTTATTTTGTGGAAGATTCAAGTATTTTTTAAAAATGCTTCTTTTATAGTCAAAAATAAATTTTTCGTTTAAAATAAATGATCAAATCCGAAAATTTGAAACTTATGTCTGAAATACTATTTTATTCCGTTAATAAAGGATTATACATTAAAATAATTACAAGTTCAAAATAAAAGATTAAACAAAATATAAAAATATTAAACTATTAAAATAAAAGATTAAAATCCTAGTATTTAAATATTAACAGGCCTCACAGTCACACTCATAGGGTACTTTTTTCGGGCCTAAATGGTAACAAAGTCAAGAAAAATTGATAAGACTTGAAAAAAATATTAAAATCAAACTCAAAATATTTCAAATGAATTGGAATACAATTTTTAATAACAAAGAATTCCATTCATTTCCGTAAAATTAGAATGAATTTAGAGGAATTTAAGATAAACGAGAATTCGATGAAATTCATAAAAATTCAAGGTAATTGTAATAAAAAATTAAAATAAATCATATGCAAAAACTTGATTGAATTCAGAAAATTTGAAAAGAGGATGAAGACTTCAGGATCATTTAATTAAAAACTTTTTAAAAATCAAAACAATCGATAGAATTAAGTAGAATTAAGTAAATTTAGAAAAATTCAAGTGGAACTAACAAATTCTAGAGAATTACAATGAATTAAAAAACAATAGGATTAATTAATAAGAAATCAGGGTAAAATTCCTCGAAATTGTTTTAATATCTTTAAAATGCCTTGGAATCTTTTAAAACAAACCTAATCATAAATCTCTTGAAAATGCCAAGGAACAAAAAAAAATTACATACAAATATTTCAAATTCTTTGATGATTGTATCAATTGAATTTAAAACATTCAAAAGAATTGCAAAGAATTTAAATGAATCCAGGATAAATTAATAAGAATTCAGTGTCAATTCCAAAAATCAATTTCATAACTCTTCAAATCTTTGAAAAACTACGAAATACCTCACTTTTCTTGAACATGATCTTTAAAATCCACTAAAATATTATTAAATCCAAAGAGATTCTGTGAAATCAGGCGATATTTCCTTAAAGCCTAGAAAATACTTTATTTTTAAATATTCCAATCGCTTTGAAATATCTTCAAAATCAATTACAAATTTCTAGGAATATTTTAACATTTCTTAAAATAGTTAAAATCCTTTGAAGCCCTACAAAATACCCCACGTGCCGTGAATAAATTCTCTGAAATCCACTCTCGAAAATTGTATAAAATTCGGTGAAATCTTTAAAAATTTTATAAAAACTTTAAGATCCTGTAAAATCGTTTTATATATTCCGAAACTCTAAAAAAAAATGTTATCTCAAAATATTTTAAATTCAAAAGCTCTTGAAAACGCTTTTTAAGTTTAAAAAATAGATTAAAATCGTAAAAAAATCTTCTGAAATACTTGAACAGAATTTAAGATAAATTAGAAATAGGTATAGACCTGAATTGAGTAGTGATTAATCAATACATTTTAATTTATTGCACGAAAAGTGACATTAATAAAATAAAGGATTTTGAGAATGAAATTCACAGACACCCTGCCTAATTGTACGAGCAATAACTAGCAAAAAATTTTTTGAAAACTACAAATTATAAAAAGAACTTTTTAATCGTTTAATAATTAAAGGCTCTCCTATTGTAATATAAAATTCCAGATTTGCACCACTGTATTTCAGTTGAATAGGGTTATATATTTATAATAATAAAAAAAGAGAGAAAACATACCGTTGTTTCTGGAACTTTGTCTTCCTTCGGAGGTTCTTTAGCTTCCTTGGACTCCTTCGGCTCCTTGTCTTCTTTGGATTCCTTGGACTCTTTCGATTCCTTCGATTCCTTCGATTCTTTGGATTCCTTGGGCAGGTTCGTTTTTTCTTCAGCAACTAGAGAAGGTTCCGCACCTTCTACAGTCTTCTTCAGATCTTCACTTTTCTCTACCTCCATGGCAGATTCCGTTAAAACTTGAGCAATTGATTCACTCACAGCTTTCTCAATACTCTCCTCCTTTTCTTTTTCAGTCAGCTCTTCCTCCTTCTCCTTCTCTTTCTCTTTCTCTTTATTTTCAGTCACAATTTCTTCATGTTCATCTCCAGCAGTGCTCTCAGATTTTTGCTTCTCAACAACCAAATTTCCATCGGGTATTAAAGTTTGCGTTTCCGCATTCAATTTAGAGGAGCAAGCCGCACTTGGCACGGCAACAGCTTCATCAAAAACTGAAGCTTCATCGGGAACAGGAGCTTTATCAACAATTGAGGCTTTATCAGTAACTGCAGTTTTATCAGGAACAGCTTTTTCGGGAACTGAAGCTTTATCAGTAACTGCAGTTTTATCAGGAGTTGAAGGTTTATCAGAAACTGAAGGTTTATCAAGAACTGAAGGTTTATCAGGAACTGTAGGTTTATCGGGCAGTGACGCTTTATTAGAAACTGAAGCTTCAACTCGTTCTAAAACTTCAGTTTGAACCGCAGCTGCAAGAATTGGTTCAACCTGGACGGCAGTTTCAACAAGCAGAGGAGAATTCTCCGGCATTTGTTTCAACTGAGCTTTCGTCTTTGTTAGCTGACTCTTCTGTCCATAATCAACATTAACCTTCGCCGGGGAATTTCCGAGAGTCCTGACTGAAGCTGCTACAGGAGGAGCAGGAGGAGCAAGAGGGGCAAGAGGAGCAAGAGGGGCAAGAGGAGGAGGAGGAGCAGGAGCCACCGCCGCCAAAGATTTATTTGCAGCAGCAGCAGCAGCAGCAGCTCCAACGGAAACCTTTTTCTCAAGTTTTTTCTCCGCCGGAGAAATGGGTTCGGTCTTGACCTCCTTTTTGATTTCATCCTCAGTCAACAACTTCTCGGGAAGAAGTTCCTTGTCAGAACCAGAATTCGAGTTGCGCTTCGCCTTCTTCTTGTGCTTCCTCGTCCTCTTCTTCTTCTTGCCTTTCTTCTCACGCTTCTTCCGCTTGCGCGATTTCTTCTCTTTGTGTCTCTCCTTTTCTCGTTTCCTTTTTTCGATATCGGCAGCAACCTCATCCCTGATCGCCTCGTTCAGCGACTTTTTCTTCGCTACTTTTTCCCGCTCCTTGATCACTTTCAGGAGTTTGGTCACGTCGGGAGCAATATTTTCGGAACTGGCCGAGTAGTCACTTGACGATGTGGAACTAGAAGTACTGTCATTGTCGGTGTCGTCGTTGCTCTCCACGAGTTCACCTTCCTCGAGGTTCTCCTTGTGTCTGACCAGCAGTCGTTCAGCATTTTCGTCGCTATTTCTCTCGGGCAGAGGGGTTTCGTCCCACTGGTATGTTTTCTTTTGAGATCTGTCGCTCACCTGGAAGATTAAAAACAAGCAAAAGGAACTTTAAAATTCGACTTTTTTTATGCAGAAAAAAAGAAAATTCCACGAGGAAAATATCATTTAGGGCCTGCAGTGTTTTCAATATTGGAAAGGGGTCGTCGTTTTGTATGTGAATCCTAGCCCCACTTACAGATATACTCTAAACAAAAGGAGACAAAACATAAAGAGATTTTTCATGAAAATAGGAGACTACATTTTTTTAAATAAAATTAATTTGGGTAGCATAAACTATCAAGAATTTTCAATAAAACAGATAAGTTTTCATCTAAAATCATACACTTTCGACCAAAAATGAAAAGGTTAAATTTTTAGTTAAAAAAGTTTTCACCAACAAAAAAATGAATCCTTAACAAAATATATGTGAATCGTTAAAACCAAAAAAAGATTAATTTAAAACCAAAGAGTCGCATTTTTAACTAAAAACTATAAAAGTTCAAACAAAAACGACAAATTTTGAATAAACGAGTGGAATTTGTAAGCAAGAAATATTCTTCAGTTAAGAAAGAACAAACTATCAACCAAATTGTGGAATTTAAAAAGTCAAAAAGTTGAATTTTGTACAGAAAGTAGAATTTTCAACCAAACAGTATAATCTTCTATCAAAATAGTTACATTTTCAAACCATAAAACCAAAAAGATGAGTTTTGAACCCAGAAGATCAACTTTCTGCCATAAATACAAAAACAAATTTTAAATAAAAAATAATACATTTTCAACCAAAAATGATATAGTTCAACTTTTAATTCAAAAAATAAATTTTTAACCCCCAAACAAACAAATTTCTAACAAAATAGTTCAACTTTCTACCGAAGAAATTAAATTTCGGCTAAAATTATGAATCTTCAAATTAAAAAATGAATTTTTAATAAAGCAGTTAACTTTGAACCAAGTAGTTTAATTTTCAAGCATAAACGATGAATTATAACGAAAAATGCTTCTCAACCAAAATCGATTTTAATTTTATGTCAAAAACAGTTCAACTCAACGAAAAAAAAACACGAATTTTCCAAAAAAGTTAAATCTTTAACAAAAGATATGAATCTTTTATACTTAAATGTTCAACTAAAAAAACCTAATTTTCAAACAAAACTTGAATATTTCAATTTTAAATTGCAAAAACTAATGAAATTAAATAAAAATATATTTATATGTCTACTATTTCATTATTCATTAAAAAAAAATCTTTTTCGATTTAACTATTCCAGTACAAGATTTTTGTCAAAAATTAACTTTTGGTTGAAAGCTAAAATTTTTTAGATAGTAGTTCAACTTTCTACCAAATAATTAAATTTTCAACCAAAAAGATGAAGCAGATTAATTAACCAGGAAAATAATTTTCTACCCAAAAACACCAATTTTCAATTAAAAAGATACATTTTCAACCAAACATTGGAAAGTTAAATTTTCAGTTAGGAAAATTAATTTTCAACAAAAAAAAAACACGAATCTTACACAAAATATTTAAATCCTTAACCAGAACAGTAGAATTCTCATTAAAACAGTGAAATTCTTCTTTAAGAAAGATCAATTTTTTAATAAAAATGAAATAATTAAGTTTTCAGTTTTAACAATTAGTTTTCAATGAAAGAGATGAAATTTCAACTAAGATGATAAATCTTGAATCCAAAAAATAAATGTTTGATAAATTAGTTTAACGTTCAAACAAAAAAAAAGACAAATTTTTAATCGAGAAGATTTATTTTCTACCAAAACTATTAATTTTTAACCAAATATTCCAGAATAATTGAATTTCTGATTAAAAAATTAATCTTTAATCAAATAGATGTATTTTCAACCAAATAATTGAATTTGCTAGAAGAAACTTGAATTTGAATAAAGAAGATTAATTTAAAACCCTTAAATATTAATTGTCAGTCCAAAAAAATTAATTAAAAACGAAATTTCAACAAAATAGTTCAATTTTCAACCAGACATGAACCTTGAACAAAAAAATGGTTGGCAAAGTAATTCAATTTTTAAATTAGTAGTTGAATTTTGTTTGAAAAATATCAATTTTCTACCAAATATTTCAGGTTTTAGCCACCAAAGATCCACCAAGAATCCACCAAAGATATAAATTCTCATTAAATAATCTAATAGAAATTGTTTAAAAAAAAATAATTTTAAATAAAAACCCATCGAATACAACGAAAAAAAGGTGAATTCTCAACCCAGATACATCCAAAGAAGATTAAATTTCTAGATTTTCAACAAAACGTTAAGCTTTTACTAAGATAGTTGAACTTTAAACCAAAAAAGGCGAAATTTCAACCAAATAATAAAATTTTGAATTAAAAATATAATCGTCATGAGGGAGAAACTTTAAAAAAAGAAAGAAAAATAGCAGCATGTAGCATTTCTAACAAGAATCATTTATAAACAAAATTAAAAAATTCAAATTCAAATTTTTAGTTTATTATCCTTGACACTTATTTAAAAAAATCTCTTATAGAGATTCCCTGACTGTTCCTTGATTGTTCTTGACAATCGTTTTTGAGTCCATTTTCGAATTTTTTCAATTTTTCTTGAATTTTCAAATAAAAAATGAATTGGCCAAGAAAAGAAAAAAAAATTCACCAAAGATAAATTATGAACTAAAATGATGAAAAATAAAATGAAGTTAATTTTTTACTAAACAGTTACATTTTTATACAAAAAAGATTAAATTTCGAGTAACACCGATCAGTTTTTAAACCAAAAAGAATGTTCACAATAATATTTAAATTTCAACCAAAGAATATTAAATTTTAACTAAAGAATTTCACTTTTATTCAAAAAAGATTACATTTTTACTAAAACAGATGAGTTTTTAAAACATAAAAACAAACGATTGTTTAAACCAAAAAGAGGAATTTTCAAAAAAATAATTGAATCATCAACTAGAGAAGATTATTTTTCAACTAAACAGTTTCTTACTTGCATTCAAAAAAGATTAAATTTCTATTAAAACAAATAAACTTCTCAATGAAGAAGACGGATAAATAAAAGACAAATAAATTACCGGGTGGCAGCAAAATTTCATTTTCAAAATTCCCAGGACTTTAATCTTTTAACATTTTCAACATATAATCTTTTATAAACGGAATCAAATAAATTTCAAATTAAATTAAAAATTTTTTGATTTAGTTATTTAAAATGTCTTTTTTTTTAGAAATTCCCTGACAATTTTTCTTGGCTTGAACTCACCATCTACCTTTTTTGTCAATTATGAAAAACCAAAAAAAAAAAAAAAAGGGGGGGGGGGAAAGCAGAAAAAAAAGAAGGTATTCTCACCTCTACAGCTCTGACTTCCTTGCCCTTGGAATGTGAAGTTTCAGCCTCCGATCTCCTCAAGATCAAGGCATTAAATTCCTTCTCAAAAGTGTCGCTCATCGACCTTCCGTGCTTCGCCTCCCACTCTTCCTTCGTCAAGTTCCTAAAGGTATCAACATTCTCCCTCTTTTTCCGCGTCCACAACTGCTGCTGCTCCAAACTGCTCGGCTCGGCGGAAACTGTTTTCAAGGAAGCCTTCGCCTTGGCAATTCCCGCCGAGAAAATATCATCGAGAGTCCTCTCCATCGTGCCGAGAGTCGGATACTTTCCAGGCGGCTTAGTAACAGTCTCGCTCCTGTTGGGTTTCGTCGTTGTCGTCGACGACGACGACGACGACGACCTGTTCGACTCGCGGTCAGGCTTGCCTTTCGTCAGTCCCGGCTTGAAAATGTCGTCGAGGACCGAGGTGAGATGAGGAGGACTTCCGGAATCGAGAGTCGAGGATCCACTGACGAGCATTTCTCTCGCGAGCTGAGCCCTGAGCTGTGCCTGCTTCTTCTGCAGCTCTCGAATTTCCGCTTCTCTGATTTCCGCCTCTCGCATCTCTTGCTCTCGCATCTGCGCCAACTTTGCCTCCCGAGCTTTCGCCTCCCGAGCCTTGGCCTCGCGATTCTCCCGAACTTGAATTTCCCGAGCTTCCCGGGCCTGCTGCTCTCGAATGTGCTGCTCTCGAATCAGCTGCTGCTGCTCCTTAAACTGCTGATCTCGTATCTGCTGCTCTCGGAAGTGCTGATCTCGAATGTGCTGATCTTTTGCTTGCTGCTCGCGAATCTGCTCATCTCGCAGTTGAGCCTCTCTAAGTTGAGCTTCTCTTGACTGTGTTTCCCGGATGGAATTTCGAAAACTTCCCCCCGAAACTACTTGGCCGTTTTCTCGCTCGCGGGACGATTTTTGACTTTCTTTTGATTGTCGCGATGAGCCTGCTGAAAATAGATGATTAAATTTATTTATTTATTCATTAATTTATCAATCAATACAAATTGAGAGAGTAACGGATTAAAGCTCCCATCCAAGACTAATGGACATTTTTTCTATTTAAAATTCTCAGATTTTTCTTTCAACAACTTATTATTTTTCCTCACGAATAACATTCAGATACCAGCATATTAATCGTGGAATATTTTTAAGATCGGATCTTTTATAAATGGAATTAGAGAATATTTTTTATACAAAATACAATATTTCCAAATTTACTTATATTTATTTAAAACAAAAAAATTACTCTTCTATCATGAAACATGACTTTTTAACAAAATACTTAAATTTTCAACAAAATACATAAATTTTTAAAAAATTAATTGATTTTCAAAAAAAAGTTGAGTTTTTGCCTAAAAAAGATTAGAGTTGACTTTTCAATACCAAAATATAATTTGACATAAGTCAAATTTCTACAAAATAGTCGGATTTTTAACTAAACAGTTCACTTTTCAACCAAAAAGGATGGTTTTTTTAACAAAATTGTTGAATTTTCCACCAACAAGTTGCATTTTTACCTAAGGACGATGCAGTTTTTACAATTTTTCACAAAAATAGTTTACTTTTCATCCAAAAAAGATTTTAATTTACTTTTCAACACCAAAATATGAATTTGAAACTGCAAGTTAATTTTCTGCGAAATAGTTGAATTTTCAAAAATAAAAAAAATAAAAAAACAGTTAATATTTTCCCTGACCATTAATATTTCCAGATCAAAATCTTAACCTTGTAATACTGTAAACCTAGATTCTTTTATAAACGGAAAAAAAATTTCAAATCAAATTTGAAATATTACAAATTTATTCTGTTTGACAGTTATTAAAAGTTGGCTAGGTTCGTTTTTCACTCGACAGGTTTCTTCGGCGCGTAAAATTAAATTCATAATAAATTTCTGTACGATTAATGTAAGTTATTGTTCATTTACGAATTTTCAAAATCTAACAAAATCTCTCGACCCCTCAATTACCCTTGATCTGTTACGTAATTTAAGTACAGACCCTAACGATAGATGGGTTCCACCAGTTTTCTCCAGGATTAAAAAAAAAAATTGCCGAGATTTCTAAACGTTTAAAAATATTATAGTTCTTACTTGGAGCAAATTTGCCAAAAGAATCAAAAATTTAACCTGGAACAGTGAATTTTTCAAAATAACTACAATTCTTACTTTGAACAAAAATTTTAGAAAAGAATTATGATCCTATTTTCGAACAGACAATTTTGAAAAAGAATTGTATTTATGAATTTAAGCAGGGAATTTGTTTAAATTCCTTTCTTCTAAATCGAAATTAAGATTATGTTCTAAAATTCCAATTATATAATTCTTTACGGAAAGGCCATGTTCCGGACAGAATTATATTTGTTTACAACATTGTATATAATAATTCAGAACTACAGTAACTTTATTTTCCTAAAGCTTTTAAGAGGAAAGTTAAAAATTCTGGAGAATTTTTATTTAAAAAAATATAGAGTTTTTAAATTTAAACCTATTCTGATTTGAAAGAAGGAATAATTAAAATCCAACAAATTGTTACTTGAAAGAGGGCTTGTTTTTGTAAATTCGCTTTTTATGAACCTTAAATATTTAATTCAATTCATTATCTATCATATATACTATCATGAGTTTTTGAATTTAAAATATAAAAACACAATAATATAATATAATAATTAGATTCAAAAAGCTTTTAAAATTAACTATACTAAGTCACAATTAAATTAATTTCAAAAATTTCCTGTTCCAAGTAATAATTATATTTACTTATGAAATTCTCTATTATAATTCAGAAATATAGTAACTCTTTTTATAAACAAATGCCAATTTAAAACTTGAAAAAATCGTTCAAAATTCCATCATTTTCTATTATACGTATTAAATATTCAAGAGTCTTCAATCGCGAATATTCAAAAATGAAGAATTTATCATTGCAAATCTTCAAGACTGAACTAAATATTAAAAAAAAAACGATCGAGATTTCATCATTTTTTAACAAAAACATTTTGAATTAATAAAGCTTGAATTTTAAATTATTGAAATTGAAGACTTTTTAATTATAGATCTTCAAAATTAAAGCATTAAGAAAAGTTTAAATATAGATTTTGAAAACTGAATAGATTGCAGTTATATATTTTCAAGATTCAAGCATTTTTAATTATAACTCTTTAAAATTGTAGAACTTTGAATCGCTAATCTTTAAAAATAAAAAGTTTTCAACTTTGAAAATTAAAATTTTTGCAAGTTTTAAGTTTTACAATAAAAATTCTGTAATTTTTGTGAACCGAAATTTTAATTTGAAAATTTTTTAATTATGCATCTTCAAAATTGAACTATTAAAAAAGTTTAAGTAACCTTGAAAATTAAATAATTTGCGATTATATATTTTCAGAATTGAAGAACTTTCAATTGAACTCTTCCAAATTGTAGAAATATGCATTGTAAATCAGCAAAAATTAAAAAGTTTTTAATTTTTAAAATTGACAATTATTCAAGTTTTAAGTTTCACAATTCTAAATTCAGTAATTCTGCTGATTTACATGTGAATTTTTTTAAATTTGGAATATTTAGAATTGAAAACTTGACTTTGGTGTTCGAAATCATAAAAATTCGAGAAATTGTAATCATTAGTGTTTAAAAATAGAGTTTTCAATTGTAAATCTTCAAAAAAAATTATAGAATCATACATTATCGATTATAAACATTCAGATTGAATTATTATGAAAAAAGCCAGTTAAAAATTACATAAATTTAAAATATAAATATTAAAAATTGAATAATTTGCTACTGTATATTTTCAAAATTGAAGAACTTGCAATTATCACTAATCCAAACTGTAGAACTTTGAATTGTAAATTAATTAATTAATTCGAAATTTCCTTGATTTAGAAGATTTAGGATTGAAAACTTGACTTTTGATTTTCAAAATCAAGAGATATCAATTTCAAATCTTTAAAGTTGCAGAACTATAAATTGCAAATAGTTATGAATAAAAAAGTGTTCACTATAAATCTCCAAAATTAAACTGTTCCAAAGAAAAGCTTTTAAAATTACATAATTTTGAAATGTAACTCATTAAAAATGATTCAAGTTTTATGTTATTCGATAAAAAATTCTGTAACATTGATGGTTTACATTTGAAATTTTTCCGAATTGGAAGCTTTAGAATGAGAATTTTTTTCGATTTTCAAAAGCATAAAAATTTAAGAACTTTTATTTATAAATCTTAAAAATGTAATCGTTTTTAATTGCAAGTCTTCCAGATAGACAGACCTATTTTAAAAAGATGTTGAAAATTAATTTATTAATTTACTGCTTTGCTGCTAATCCCTGTTGGAATGAAATGTAAAAAAATACTGAGATTAAAATAAATCAAAGTGAAATTAAAATAAAGTAACATTAGTGAGCTTTACGAGTTGATTTTCAATCATAATTCGCACCAATTCTTTACAGATGAAAAAAGATCTACCTAATATTTTTGCTAAAATCCAATCGTCACCAAACATATCCATTCTGTTTGCTTTTTTGGGAAATTGAACATCAATTTTTTAATTGCCCCTATATCTACATATTATTTTAATTTAAGAACTCTACATGGAAATTTAAGTAAGGTACACCAGTTTTAACCTCTTTTAAAACCCTTTCGTCAGTGGCATTTATCGATTTTGTTTTGTTTTTTATGATAAAAAACTAAATCCGGTTTTGACAATGAGATAACACTTCAGGATTTAGCGGACATTTTAAAAATTAGTTAGATTTAAAAAGTGTATCACGTTCGATGGAATTAAAAATTGAATATCTCAAAGCTAATTTTTTTCTTTCATTCGAAATAATCAAAACTGAACTGCAAATTAAAGCGAAGCACTCAAAATGAAACACTTTTGAATTTTAAACATTTTTAGTTTGAGTCTAAAATTATTTCCACCCATTAAATTGAAGCTTTAAATCCTTTTTAATTAAATAATTTTAAACCTTTGGAAATCAAACCATTCAAACATTTGTAATTAAAAATATAAATCAAATAAATTTTGCAAATATTCAAAATCTATTTCCAACAATTTTAAGTTAGATTGTTAAATAAATTGATTATCATGAAAGCTATTATTTTATTATTAACACAATTTTTTAATTGTTTAAATTATCAAATGTTATAGTTACGGCAACTTTATTCCAGTAATCATCTATTGTCTGTAATTTTCTAATTCTAGCAAATTTGTATTTAAAAAAATAATTCAAACAAATTCTAATTTGGAACAGTTTTACATATCATTGTTAAAATTATTTTCCCACGTTTCCCATACCATGTCCGATTGGGAAAAAAATTATTTGACGCTGATAAATGTCATAAAAAGTACGCATAGTTGTATCCCTGAACATTTTTGAAGTATTGCCAAAAATTCTGGGACCTTCCGCATAAAATGCGAGAAAAATATACAATAGATGAGACTCCAAATTTAAAACCTAAAACCCTTTGTTTGAAAGATCAAAAAACCGTGCCCTGAATACGAATATCGTTGGTTATGTTTTCGAAATCCTGGTCCGTTTATGTTTGAAACAATTTTTTCTACAATCTCTTTATTTATCAACAACAAAATTACAAAAATATTTTTAGTATGCATCTCTGAGAAAAAATAAAATGTTTGGTCTCTTGCACTTTTCTTTGTTGGATAAAAGGTTTGCAAATAACATCTTTACAGACAAATGATCTTTTAATATGACTGACACATTTACTCAGTTGCACCTTTGTCTGTATCGACGCGACGTTAGATCTCTCGAAAGCGAAACGAAGACTTCCGATCGAATAAGAACTTTTCTCCATTAACTGAACTGTTGTTAAAAATTGCTATTTTTAAGAGGAAATCGTCTAGACTTTTCATTTGTTAAAAAAAAATTATCCAGGCCAACCAGTGTCAAAATTTCCCCCAAAACTGTTGCCATCAGCAATTTGAAAGTCGAAAACAGAACTCTGTTGAACAGTAGCGCATAGCGAACCTGAAACTGTATAATTTTTTCAAGCCTATTTATGCCATGTCATTTTAAGATTGTAAAAAATTATTATCTTGCTTCATTTTGTTCAAACAATCAGAGGGCACTATTTTGAAAATGAAAACAGACTAGTCTCTCTAGCAATTTCATAATATGGCCTTCATCTTCTTCTTTTAATAGAGTTAAAAATATTACACCATCGCGACGTTTAAATAAACTTTTATACTTTCACATTTTTCATCTTAATAACATTTTTTCATATTATTAGTAAAAAAAAAATCTTTTACCCAGCAATTAGTTTTGAACTATTGAATTAGGAATATTCGCTAATTAAATCTGTAAGATTTTACCCGTAATTATTTAATGTTTTCCCGTTTTGATTCAGAGACAAAAAAAGCTTAAAAACTAAAATATACTTCTTTAGTTAATTACATTTTTTTATTAATCTCTGGCTTAAAATGAAAGTTTTTGCTCTCCGAATATTTTCTCGCAAGGTGAAACACTATTTATTCACAGCCTTATAAACAATACATTTTTTATAAATATACTCTACTCAGAAAAGATTAATTTTGAACCAAAAATAGAATAGTTACATTTTCAGTGAAAAAAAAAGTTAATTCTCAACCAAAGAAGAAATAAAAGTTTTAGCCAAATATATTAATTTTCTACAAAACAAATGAATTTTCATCTAAAATAATGAAGCGTCGAAAAGAAAAAAAATTAATTTCCTAGAAGGAATTGAACATTAAACCAAAAAGTTGAATTTTCAACGAAAAAGATTAATTTTCTACAAAAAGGATCAATTATCAACAAAATACGTTAATTTTTAACCAAATACTTGAAATTTTAACGAAAAAGGATGAATTTTCAACCAGAAAAGATAAACTTTTAACCAAAGATAGAATAGTTACATTTTCAGTTAAAACAATTCATTCGAATTTAAAGAAATAGTCGAATATTTGTCAAAATAGTAATTAAATTTTCCACTGAAAAGATGAATTTTCAACTAAAACGATTAATCTTCTTTGTGAAAAACGATAAATGATCAAGAAAATTCATGAATTTTCAACCGAGTACTTGATTTTTTAATTAAGAAGGACAAACTTTTAAGCAGAAAAGATCAATTATGTGAACAAAAAATATAATAATTACATTTTCAGTGAAAAAAATTAATTCTCAGCCAAAAAAAGACGAATATTGATCAAAATAGTTAAATTTTCAACTAGAAAGATTAATTTTTAACTAAAATGACGAATCTTTAACGATAAAAAAATGAATTTCGTAGAATGAGTTGAAAATTAAACCCAAGAATTGAATTTTCAACCAAAAAGTTTATATTTGAACAGAAAAGATTAATTTTCTATGTGAAAAAATATAAATTATCAAGAAAATTCATGAATTTTCAACCGAGTACTTGATTTTTTAATTAAGAAGGACAAATTTTTAAGCAGAAAAGATCAATTTTTAACAAAAAAATAGAAGTTATATTTTCACTGAAAAAATGTAATTCTTAAACAAAGAAAAAGTCGAATGTTTAGCAAAATAGTTCAATTTTCCGTTAAAAACATGAATCTTCAACATTAAGAAATGAATTTCGTATAAAGAGTTAATCATTGAACCAAAGAGTTGAATTTTTCAACGAAACAGTTGGTTTTTTAATGAAAAAGATTAATTCTCTATAAAAAAAAGATAAATTATCCAGAAGATTCATGAATTTTGCAACTAAAAGGGATAAATTTTCAAACAGAAAAAATTAATTTTTAATAATAAATAGAATAGTTACATTATCACTGAAAAAATGTATTTCTCAACCAAAGAAAAAGTCAAATTTTTAGCAAAATAGTTCAATTTTCAAGTCAAAAGATGGATGTTCAACAGAAATTATGAATCTACAACAACAATAAAATTAATTTTATATAAAGATTTGAAAATTGAACTTAGCAGTTGTATTTTTAACAAAAAAGTTTATATTTTAACTTTTTAAATTTAAAGCAAGAGTTGAATTTTCTACCAAACAGTGTCATTTTAAATTAAAAAGGGGAAAATTTTCAACAAAAAATGGAATAGTTCAAGTTTCAACTAGAGAGATAAATCTTAAACCAAAAAAATTAATTGTCAACAAAGTAGTTCAAACTTCTACCCAAGAATAGTTGGATTTTCTTACTGGGCTCTATTAATTCTATTCCAATTAAAGCGGCAAAAATGAAAAACAACGGAAGTCTCTTAGAAACAAGAAAAAATAAAGAATTATTTTAAAAAAAGAGAGATAAAGAGTTAATGAACGCTCTCCGTAATCCGCAAAATTAATCTTTAAACTACATTAATGTTCTCAAATCTCTCGATAATTTAATTAAAAGTATTCTCACACTGTCAAAAATCACTGAAAATAGCATCAAGTAATATGTGTAAACACTTCCTAACTAATAAAATAAATAAATAAAGAAATAAAAAAGTAAAGAAAATGAGGAGGGAGAAAAAAAATGATGTAAAATTGAATAAATTGCTCCTACCTTCATGAGATTCAGCCAGAGTCGAACTCGGCTCCTTGACCCTGATCACATGAACATGGACCTTCTTGTCATGATGCCTCTTCTTCTTCTCAACGGGCGTCGTCGGTGTCGTCGGCTGGGCCGAGGGCGAAGCTTCATTCGGCAAATGCAAATACTCTTCATCTGTAAAAGCAGCAGCACTCGGCAGCAGCTCCTGACTCCTCTGACTTTTATTTGCCAAGCCCATCTGCTGGAGAAAGTCTTCCGAATCCATCATCTCAAGTTCGCCGCCAGCTCCGTCTTCACCGGCACCGCCACCGCCACTGCCACCTGGCATTGGATCCAAATGCAGCACCATACTCAAATGATGAATAAACTCGGTCGGCAAATTCGAAATGTCAACACTCTCCGAAGCCTCGGGATCCAGCATTTGATTCAACTGTGTCATGAACTGATCCCTGTCAAAGTGTCGCACCTTCTCCTCCTCATTGTTTCGCATTTCCTGCGACAGGGAAGTTTTCCTCTCCTTCACGAGTTGCTTCATCGCGATATCAAATCGCCTCCTGCTCGTGTTATTTATCATATTGTGGAAATCATTCCTGTCCATACTCAGAAACTGCTTAATCACACGATTCTTCCACGACTCCTGATTCTCGGAACTCGTCTCCTTTTTCTCCCGTTTATCCTCCTTCGAGGTCGAAGCCTTGTTGTTGTCCTCGCCTCTCGACGAACTACTTTTCTCCTCCTTTCTGCTGCTGCTGCTACTGCTGTTCTCGTCCTTCCGCTCCTTGGATCTTCTCCGTCTCCTTCTCACCTCCTCTCTCTCCTCCTGATTCTCCCCGAACAGCTGATTCTCCTTCTCCTTCTCCCGCTCCCGCTCCTTGTCCCTGTCCTTGTCCTTCTCCTTGTCCTTCTCCTTCATGAAATTCTTCTTTTTCTTCCCTTTCGAATCGTCGACATCCTCGGGTTGCTGCTGCTGCTGCCACTCG
Organism: Druon quercuslanigerum; assembly: GCA_010014905.2. Taxonomy (NCBI): domain Eukaryota; kingdom Metazoa; phylum Arthropoda; class Insecta; order Hymenoptera; family Cynipidae; genus Druon; species Druon quercuslanigerum. The sequence goes on from JAAAKG020190303.1 coordinate 19,573, forward strand.
TCCACCTTGCAAATCCTCTTCACCTTGTTCAAGTTGAAGACAACCTTGGGCCTTATTTGATCGTCGGCGAAAACTTCCTCGTCGGCCGCAGTCTGAACGGGAACCGGCAACGGCACTGGCATCGGAACAGGAACTGGCGCCGGCACCTGACTCTGAACCTCCTCACCTCTCTCCAAACTACTCTCCTCCTTCTCCTCCATCATCTCCGGCAACAGAGGACCATACTCCACCTCCTTCTTCTTCCCTTTTGTCTCCTTCTTCCTCTCACTCTTCCGCCGCTTCTCCTTCCTGTCTGTCGACTTTTCCCCATTTTCCGTCATGTTCATCAGCTGCGTCGCGAACTCCATCGCCTCCTGCATGTCCTCGAGTTCGTCGTCCATGCTCAGAAAGGGTGCCGAGACGGGAACGGGAACCGGCACCGGAACAGGTACAGGAACAGGAGCAGGCACCGGCACCGGCTCCACGGGAAGTGGAGGAGCAACCTGACTGTCTTGAGGCAAGGGAGGAAACTCGATGGCAAGTGGAGGAATGACCATGTTGTAGCCGACAGTTGGAATAAAAGGTTGAGATATCATCGGAGGGACGAAATTCGGAGCCATATTATAATCGATTGGTCCCGTCCACGAGGTAATTTCTGTCGTTGAGACGAAATCCATTCTCTGCTGGCTCGAAAGTCTCGGATCAAAGACCTTCGGAGGTTGGATAACTTCCTGAGTGAAGCCGGGAACTTTCAATTGTGGACCTCGCGGATCAAAAGCTGGAGGTGGCTGAAGAACTTTCTGGTGTTTTTGTTGTTGTTGTTGTTGTTGTTGTTGCTGCTGCTGCTGCGGTTGTGGCTGCTGTGGCTGTGGCTGATCAAAAGAACCACCACCAGACTCTTCCCGATGATCCAATTTTCTCGACCTTCTGATACTCGAATTCGACTGTTCGTCGTGATCCTCCATAAAATCGGGCTCAAGTTCAAACATCGGAGGCGGTTGCAGAGGTTCCTCCTGGTTCGATTCCTCAAGGAGATCAGGAAAAGCCTCCATTGGGTCAAACATTGGCGGCGGCTGGAGAGGCTTTTGTGATTTGGGATCAGAATCTGGATCGGGACCGGGATCGGGATCGGGATCAGGATCAGGATCGGGATCGGAATTGAATTCCTCCATCAGATTCAGTTCAAACATGGGAGGTGGTTCCAGAGGCTGGGATTCATTATTCTCCATTCCAGAATCTTTCTCGCCCTTGTCCTCCTTGTCTTTTTTGAAGTCCTGCTCTTCCGGGAAATTGCCCTCCATCTGGCCGAGTTCTTCAAAGAATAGATTCGACTCTTGCTGAGAGAGTCCGGGCAAGGCTTCATTCTCGAAAATCTGCTCCTCTCCCTGGATTTGATTCTGGTCGAGAATACTCGTAGTCTCCATCTCGAGAGGCTCCTCGAAATTCAAGTTTTCCTGGAGCACTTCGGGTTCTGTCGGGAAATCGGTGAAAAGTTGCTCAGGTAATTCGCCGAGTTGGATATCTTTCGGAATCTCTAGAATCTCTGTTTGTTGCAAATTCTCGTCTAGAACGTCTAGACCTGTTGGCTGCAAATCCGTCTCGATTTGCTCATCCTGGATGGCAGTTTCTTCAAAGGGAACGACGGTTAGGACGGTTGTGGCGGCGGCCGCAACGGCGGCAGCAACCGTCTCAATTGGTTCCTCAAAGTTCGGTTCAATCGACGTGTCAAAAATCGTTGGCTCATTGAAATTGGATAATTCATTTTGGGTGGAATCGCCGCCGATATTTTCCGCGAAGGAGGGATCGATCTCGAACTGAAGATTTGGTGGACTGCTCTCCAACAAATCGGATCGCTCGCCGATCTGTAATTCGGAGATTATTTTCTCTGTCGCGAGAAATTCTTCGGACTGGTTGACATTGACAACTTCGGCTGGTTCAATCAATTCCGAATTTAATTCGGGTACTTGTGCAGCAGAATTTGTGGAGGCGACTTCGCATTCAGAGAGTCTTGTGTCGAGTTGGCAAATAAATTCTTCCTCCTGCGGATCTTGCAAGTATAGACAGTCCTCCGAGAATTCTTCGTTTTGAGGACCTTTTTTCTCTAATTCGTTTGAACCGTTCAACACTAAACAAAGAGAACACTTATTTATTAGACTGCTTTAATTAAAATTTCAAAGAAATTCAGAAAGATTTCACAACAATTTAAATCATTAAACATAATTCCAGAAAAATTCAGATTTAAGAAAATTTCAGGAATTTTAAGAGATTAACAATAATTTCAAAAGATTCCAAAAAAGATTGAGGAATATTTCAATGATTTGCCAAAGATTCAACAGATTTCAAAGAAACTCACAAAGTTTCAACAAAATTTCAAAAGATTTCAAAGAAATTCCTTAAATCTTCAAGGATTTCAAACAATCTCAACAATTTTAAAGATAACAATAATTTCAAAAGGTTTAAAAGATTTTTTAAAGATTTTACAAAGATTTCAGAATATTTAAATATTTGGCAAAGATTTGTGAAATTTTACAGCAATTCACAAATACTTCCAAAATATTTTAAAGATTTCCAAGATATTCTTCAAATAGTCAAAGATGTCAAAACATTTCAAAGAATTTAAAAAAAATTAACAATAATTTCAAAAGATTTTCAATAATTTCAAAAGGATTTTAAAGGTTTCAGAAGATTAAAAAGATTTGGCAAAAATTTCACATGTTTCACAGAGATTCCTAAGATTTCAAAGAAATTCTTTAAGTTTTTAAGGATTTACAAAGTTTTCTTAATGTCAAAGAAATTCGTAAAAATTTAAAAGATTGTAAAATATTTCACAAAAATTTAAAAGATTTTAAATCATTTCACAATGACTCCAAAAATTTCAAAGAAATTCCCAAAGTTTTCAGGGATTTCAAACAATTTCAAAGATTTCAAAGAAATTCACAAAGATTTCAAAATATTTTAAATCATTCGGCAAAGATTTCAAAATAATTTACAAAGGTTCCTAAAATTTCACAAACATTTAAAGTCAAATGTCAGAAGATTTCAAAGATTTCTCAAAGATTATAAAAATTCCATAATATTTCGAAATTTAAAAAAAAATTTAGCAAGGAGCTTCCCGAATGTTGAAAAATACCGCAAAATATAATTACTGAAATAGAAAATTTCCCAAATGTCAAATAATCAACAACAAAAACTATTGAAATTGTTTAGTAAAGAAATTGAAATATTCAGAAAGTTAAAGTTAAGAAACAAAATAATTTGGGTAACTTTTGTAATTTACTAAATTCGAGAACTTGACATAACTGTAATTTATTAGTTTCAAGCATTAAAAGTTCAGGATTTTGAAAAATTAAGTATTCACACAATTTTAGAGATTTAAAAATGTCGTGTTTTATTATTTGAATAAGTAATTTTGAAATTTTGTTTGAATAGTTCAATTTTTCACATTTTAAATTGCAAATTATTCAATTGATAAGATTTACGTATAAAGATTGATTAATTTCACATGTTTATAATTTTCAATTATGCAATTTTGAACACCTTTTAGGAATATGTAGTACAATTTAGAAGATTTAATGGAAGATTCTTGAATTTTGAATATTTGCAATTGAAGAAATTTCAAATGTAAATCATCAAAACTACAGAATTTTTTATTTGTAAATATAAAACTTGAATAATTTTTCATTGAAAAATTTCAAAATTAAAACCTCTTCAATTTAAAACATTTACAATTTAATGTTCTACAATTGTGAAGAGTTAAAATTTCAAACAATTTTGAATTTTTGAAGAGTTACAATAGCAAATTCTTCAATTTTGAAAATATAGCATGGCAAATTATTATATTTTTAAAATTTAGAATTTAAACAATGTAATTTTAAACATTTCTTTTTAACTGTTCAATTTTAAAGATTTAAAATAGAAAATTCTTCAATTTCGTAAGATTTAAAATTGAAATTGATTCAATTTTATAGATTAGCAATTGAAGATTCTCAATCTTCCAGATTGAAGAAGTTACTAAAGTAAAGCATCAAAATGACAGGTTTTTAATTTTCAAAAGAAAACTTGCGTACATAATTTTAATTTTTAAATTAACAAAATGAAAAACTCTTCAATTTGAAAGATGTATAAAATATTTTGAAAATCAAAATTCAAGTGTTCAGTTCTAAATCTTCCAAACTGAAGAAATTTTAAAAGTCAATGAACAAAATTACCGATCTTTTAATTCTAAATTTTTTAAAATAAAAACTTCTCAAGTTTGAAGAGTTACATTTGAAATGCATGTAATTTTGAAGAGCTACAGTGGCAACTTCTTGACTCTTCAAGATTTATATTCCAACGGTATGTAATCTTGAACATTTTTTATTTGGAATAATTCAATGGTAAATACATATAATTGAAAATTTCTCAATTTTATCTATTTATAATGTAAAATTCTTCAATTTACAATTGAAGTTTAATTAATTTCAAATGACTGTAGTTAAAAATGTGATTTTGTACTTTTTCTTTTTTGAAAACGCAGTTCAATTTTCATAATTTACAATGGAAAATTCTTCAGCGATGAATATTTACAAATGAAAACTCTTCAATATTAAATGCGTTTCGAAAAAGGTTTGAATATTTTGAATCCTCTTTTTTTGGATTGGATCAATTTTGAATATTTAAAATAAAAAAGTACTAAATTTCCAAGATGAGAAATGGAAACTGATTCAATTTGATATTTTATACATTTCTTGAATTAAATTTAAATTGATCTTGAAATGTAAATTAAACCTGAATAGCTTCCAAGTTCTTCAACATATAAACATAAATGAATTGAATTACGTTCGAATCCTCTCACCATAATTATACTGCTTTCAATTACCTTGACCGCTCGTTTTCTCTTTTTCAAAATTCCCAGCGGATAAAATACACATTGAATTTCAAATAAAAAACATTAACTCGAAAATTAAATAAAAAAACGGCTTCAAGTTCACTTTAACGTTAACGTTCTATTTTAAATTTTGATTGCAAAATTGTTTCATTTTTCACATTATCTATTCGCGTGCGTAATTTACGATACAAAGATGTAATTCACAGCGATCGATAGATAAGTGGATATGTAGGACAGGATTTTCATTCAGCGAGTTTCATCTTCTAAGGAAAGTCATTTAAACATTAATATATGCAATTACAGTGTTTCCCACAATGACTATATAT
>JAAAKG020190314.1:0-24744 GCA_010014905.2 Druon quercuslanigerum
GAGTCACGCCAACCCCGAAAGGGAAACGGCTTAATGGTGTAATAATAATAATAAAGTGTTCATTGGGTTCTGTGAAAAAAAATAAGAAAAAAGTACTAATTAAGGGCAATGTTCGGAAAAATCCTCATTGCACGTGCATGGGGTATTTTTGGGGGCACCACACTGAAAAAAATTGTTGGTTGAGCCAACTATTCAATTTGTAAGATATGGTACCGCTATTTTGTTACTTGGGACAACCTTTTAATTAGTTGCAACCAATGGAATTGTGAACCAACTAATAAAATAGTAGTATCAACTACTAAAGTAGCAGTACCGTATCTTACTAACTTAATTGTTGGCTTAACTTATCATTTTTTTAGTGCATATTAGGGGCTTAGAGGGTTTAACATTTTGAATTAATGATTGATTCGTATTCCTCGAAGACCTTTTATGAGGTCATAAAATCTAGGCTATGATGATCTCATGAAAGTTGAAATGATTATAGTAAAAATATAGAAAAAATTATCATACATTTTCATCTTTTGGACGGAATTTACAAACATTTGTTTTTCTCCATGTCATTCTTATGGGATTCTTATGGGTCAAAGAAGTTCAAAATTTTTACTTTTTTGGGGCCACCCTAATTTCCCACTAATACTGAAATAGCTATTAAATTAACAGGTTCTCACAATTATGAAAATATAATTAAATGTGTTGTACATTTACCAATGTCTGAAGACGCATAAAAGTGATTTTATGTGTAACGAAGTTAAAAATTTGATTTCCACTATTTTCCTTAATAAGGTTTGTCGACTTCACACGTACGTGCGCTTATAAGTGCCGGTGGGTCGAGTGAGCTCTTAGAGCTGAGAGTCCCTGGGTACAATAAATTTTCTTTCTCTCTCGGCCACCGTCACTTCTTGGTACGTGCAAGGATCAGGATGAAATGGATGATGAAAGCTTACGTCGTATCGCACTGAGTACATCTATATTTATTTGCTTTTTTCTTTCCGTTTCTGTCTGTACTTTCAATGCATTTTTCCTGCACTTATCGCCCTGACACGGAAGCTAAAGCCATTTTTTTACGTTTTTTTATTGGAGATCATAATGGTAGGAAAAACCAGTGCGGCGTTTGGTATTACATACCAAATTAAAGCTAGAGCAATAATTTTACGGTTAGCATTGCTATCACATGAATTAGCCAGCGACACTTAGGTCGGGGTGATTTCATCCCGACTGGAAAAAGTACATAAAATATGCCTGATACTGTCCAATATTAAATCGCATGTCTGCCTGACCAACCCGGTTTTGTCTTTTCATAAAAAATTTTTATTTTGTATTTTGAAAATGGTAACTATGCTCATCGCGATCCGAGTGAAATTTCACACACAGATGCTAAAAATATTATTCAATATTATTATTGTCAATTAAAAACCGGTGAAAAGGTGCATGAGTCGCATTATCATAATCCGCACGAAAGAAATTATAATTTAGTTTAAAGCACTAGAAAATCATTGACGAGTGCCGGCCTCGTCAAAGGTGTTGTAATAAGTGCCTGTCAGCTTTCTAAAAGTCGCGCGCCCTTGCTCTCTGCGCCGTTAACAGTGAAGTGTGCGCATTCTGATCGACACCAAAATTTAAAATAGACTAGAAAAAATAATTCTAAACCTGATTTCAGGAGCCTGCCTTCACAAATATGTTGTTTTAACCGCCTACCAGCTTCCCAAGGTTGCGCTACATCGCAAGGCCCTGGTGACTTCCTATCCTTTGTTAAAAGATTTTGTTTTTCCTCCAAATTTATGGATACACAGAAGAAATTTAGGTTTCCATTAGAACCCATTTTTGGTTCCAAAGGTTTCAAATAAAAATAAACCTCACTTGCTGAAAAGGAACCCAAAACGATAAATGAGCTCTAAATGATGACACACACTGTGTTCAAACGGATTTCAACTCTAATTGAGCCTATTTCCAAAGAACCTTTTTTTGCTTTGCCACTTGGACATTATGTTTCATTAATAACACAGTATTTACCTTAAAGCACACATGTAATCGAACTCTGATGGACATTGTTTAATGAAGATAATGAGAGCTTATTTATATGCAAGAAATTTTTCGTCGTAAGTCATCGGCAGTGTTTCCAATCTTGGCTATTTTCCTAATCCTAAAATAATATTTTGGAGTGACAGATACAAAAAATTCGATTTTAATGAAAAAGAGGTTATGAATGCTGAGTTCAGAGAAATAAATTATTTTTGTTTGTCGCAATGGCTAATCTCGTCTCTGTCGAGTTTTAAAATTAAATTTTTGTTTTTTTCCGGAAGTGCAACTTAAAATAAAATCACTAAAATTATCAAAAATGAATTAGGAATAATTAATTACTGCACTGGTAAATGTTATATCATACATTTTTTGATAATTTGAAGAAAACCTGAATTACAAAAAAGTTATTTTGAATTTAAAGTAATTTAAGTTCATGAATGACACCATTAATTATCTTATTATTTATTGAAAAATAATGAAATATAATTCTAGAGCGCAGTGTAATTTTAAATGAACCCTTAGAATACTATAACTGAATTTCATAACTCCCCCTGATTAAGAACTTTGATATCTTTCCAGATTTTATGAAATAGAACGGAGAAAAGGTACAGGGTCATTACATTACTTTTCTCATTATTCGCGAGGAACACATAAAACGTTTTCACGCAAGAGTGCAAGCAACCTTCAATGAGCTGCGTGAACGTTACTGGCCAATCGACGGGCGCAACCCTACCAGACACATGATCCGACAGTGTGTGAAATTTTTTCGAGCGAAAACCCGCAAAATAAAGTATCTAATGGGAAATTCACCTCAGAATCGTCTTACATTCACGCGACCTTTTATCAATGTGCGGGTAGATACCTACCAAAGCAGTACATATGGAATTCGCGAGCGATTTAACCGCCGATGTTTTTATTGCCTGTTTAACGCGTTTTTTCTCTCGCAGGGGACTTGCTGAGTCCTTTAAAAATTATATGAAAGCCAAGGGAGTAACCTGGAACTTTATAACCCTACAGCTTTATACTTCGGTGGGCTCTGGGAAGCTTCAGTGAAATCATTCAAAAATCATTTACCCGCGTGGCTGGCAATGCACTTTCAACTTACGAGCAGCTTCATACGTGTGTGTCCGAGGTAGAAGCGATCCTTAATTCTCTGTCTTCCGATCCGAATGATTTACGTCCGCTTTCGCAAGTAGTCGCAAGTCGGAGTACGGGCTTGAAAGTAACTGCTCTACTGACTAAGACTATCCGCAAGCCAGAACGTAGGCTCGAAGAAAGCATACCTTCTAACCTACGGCTAGTTTAAATCATTAGAGCAGTTACATTAAAGCCCGTATTCCGGCTTGCGACTACATTTTAGCCCATACAGCGTCTCAACTTCAGTTCCTCAATCATTTTCTTTTAAAACCTCAACCCTATTCTACTTTTTAGCTGATGCTGTCTTCTCTTTGTTACACCTACAAGCCTACATTTAGTATTGTATTAAGATTTTATTTCTGTGTATGCAAGTCACTACATGGGTTCCACACATTGACCGGATGCGATTTCAATCCATATTTTTTAGAAAGGGGGAAAAAACTTTTAGTGATTTCGAGAAGTTCCCAAAAATACCAAGTAGCTTTTGCAAAGTTTACGGATTGCCAAGGAGTCATCGACGACGCTACTTTCAAAAAAATCGAAGATTTTTTATGCACATTGCACAGCGTTATAGGGTTACGAAATCTTAAAGCAGCACGTTTGTCGATTTTCTTTAAAAAATTTCAAATTGCAAATATTTGGTTCAATGCTTCCTTAAAAATATCAACGGCTCTTTTCCATACTAATTGCGGATGGATGAAAAAGAATGGAAAATATACGTTCCTCTGATTCGAATGAGAGCAAGTCCCACTATTCGTGTCGGACATAATTGTACAGCCAGAAAAATCAACTGACAATATTATCGATACCGTTGGCATTGAAGAAAATGTGAGAGACAGCGAGAGAGGCGACGATCAATCCGACGATGATCCTACTAACAAATAACACTGAGAACAAAATAATGTCCCAGCAACAGTTTATAAATACTTGATTATATTGTTAAATAAATAATTAAAGTGGATTTTTAGTATACTTTATTCGAAAGTTGAGGAAAATGCCCACATTTTATCTTCTGCATAAATTTTGATATCTTTGTTTAATGTTGCAGTATAAGCAATTGAAAAAGGTACTTTTTTTATACAGAAAATTTTTAACAAAATTTTCTCGAATACTCGAAATAAAGTATTTAAGCCACATTTTCTTACACCAATGTAAAGAGTAGATACTTTATTATTGAACAATATCATTTTTCGAAAGATACTATTGAAAAAGGATTTTGTAAATGCAATCAAATATAATTATTTTATTCTCTATTCTAATTTAAAACAAAATCAAGAGAATGAATAAATTTGTTGAGTAAAGCGATAAATAATGACGAATAATTAATCAATTGTTCAATATTAGTTATTTCTATACGGTAGTTGGTTATTTTGAGAATAAAGAATGTAAAAATCCCGCCCATACCCACCGGACTTTGCAAGCGTTTGGTCTGTGAATTCGCCTTCATGCTGTTCTTTTCAAGTGCGGTCTAAACGAACCCATTGGGGCCTCTACAGATATCTATTGGAGCTTAAGTTCCTAAGGACACCGGCTTTCATTTGAGCTGCAACATGAGTGAACCCCAGTTTTTTTTTGTGTAACACGTAATAATAGAAAAAAGGGTATTTGCATTAAGAAATCAAACTATTTCTATGTTATAATGTATTATAGGTTTTTATTTGTACCAAAAAAAGTAAAATACTTCACTGAGAAAAATATTTGGTTTGCAACTAAATTTTGGTAAGAACAACCAAAACTGTCCAACAAAATTACTTTGTTGCTGGGACATTATTTTTTTCTCAGTGTTATTTGCTAATGGGATCATCGTCGGATTGATAGTCGCTTCTCTCGCTGTCTCTCACGTTTTCTTCAATGCCAACGGTATCATCGGTAATATTGTTTGTACAATTGTGTCCTCCACGAATAGTGGAACTTGCTCTCATTCGAATCAGAGGAACGTATATTTTCCATTCTTTTTGAGCCATCTGCAATTAGTAGGGCAAAGAGCCGTTGATATTTTTAAGAAAGTATTGCACCAAATATTTGCAATGTACCTTATTGCTTGCAAAACTTGCTGTCGGAGCTCTGATGCACATGGAGAAATCGTTGATCCATAGAAATTGTTTCCACTCTTCATGAAATTCTCATTTATATTGTTCACCTTGACATTTTTAAAAGAAAATCGACAAACGTGCTACTTTAAGATTTCGCACCTCTATAACGCTGTACAATTGGCATAAAAAATCTTCGATTTTTTCGAAAGTAGCGTTGTCGATGACTCCTTGGCAATCCCTAAGCTTTGCAACAGCTACATGGTATTTTTGGGAAATTCTCAAAATCACTAAAAGTTTTTTCCCCCTTTTAAAAAAATATGGATTGAAATCGCATCCGGTCAATATGTGGAACTCATGTAGCGACTTGCATACACAGAAAAAAAGTCTTAATACAATACTAAATGTGGACTTGTTTTAAGGAGTAACAAAAAAAGACAGCATCAGCTAAAAAGTAAAATAGGGTTGAGGTTTTAAAAGAAAATTATTGAGGAACTGAAGTTGCGACGTTGTTTGAGCTAAAAAGTAGTCGCAAAATGGAACATGGGCTTCAATGTAATTCCTCTAATGATTTAAACTAGCCGTAGGCTAGAACGTAGACTTTCTTCGAGCCTACGTTCTGGCTTACGGATAGTTTTAATCAGTCGCGCAGTTACATTCAACCCCGTGTTCCGACTTGCGACTACTTGCGAAAGTGGAAGTAAATCATTCGGATCTGAAGACAGAGGCGTAAGTGGACGAGAATTAAGGATCGCTTTTACTTCGGATACATACTGAAGCTTCCCAGAGCCCACCCAGATGTGGAGCTCTAAGGGGTATGAAGTTTCAGGTTACTCCTTGGTTTTCAGATAATTTTGAAAGGTTTTATTCTCTTTTAGTGATTTAAAATGTTCATACAATTTCTTTATTTAATTGTTTGCCCCCACGAAATGAGTGGCATTGTCTGAACTTATAGACTCAGCAAGTGCCCTACGAGAGAAAAAACGCGTTAAACAGGCAATAAAAACATCGGTGGTTAAATCACTCGCGAGTTCCAAATGATTTTGTTTCGTTTTCGATGACGGCATTCTTGAATGAAAAACGGTCCACAGTAATATAATCCTACATTGATAAAGGTTACTTGAATGTAAGACGATTCTTAAGTAAATTTTCCATTAGATAGTTTATTTTGCGAAGTGTCTGGTTGCATTGCGACCGTCGATTGGCCAGCAACGTTCACGCAGCCCATATAAGGATACTTTGCACTACTGTGTGAAAACGTTTTATGCGTTCCTCGCAAATGCTGAGAAAAGTAATGTAATGACCCTTTGGAAGAACGATTAAGTGTTTTTGTGTATAGGGTATGTTCGCAAGTGCCAGTCGACCGCCCACTCTAATTATACCTTGATCAAAAAATGGGTTTAATCTAAGAAGACTGATATCTGAATTGAAAATTTGATTAAGCGATAAAGCACGCATTTCCGTGACGAAATTTCCTGTCTGAATGATTTTAATGATCACATGTAATTCAGCGTTACTTTCTGCTGGTGCGATTGAACCCTTCACTCGCATTGCTTCATCCTTGATTGTAAGATTATTAATAAATCGAAAACAATAAACAATAACTGATTAAAGTTTTTGCATGTTGCCAAACCTTTGTAGAAAATCATTTCCACCTTCAATAATCATAAGGAGGAGATTTGTTCATTTAAGCATAGCCATGCATTGACGTCACTAAGCCAACCGGGACCGTGTGACCAAAACTCATTGTTTACAGAATCATATACTTTCTGACCATGGGAAAGTAGATTAGCCGGATTATCACGGGTAGGAACAAGTCGTCACTTATGAGTTTGAGTTTTCTCCTGTATTTTAGCGACTTGATTCGTTTCGAACGTTTTTAAAGTGTGTGTAGGAGTGTTAATTCAATTCAGAAAAATCGTAGAGTCGTACCAAAAAGAGACTTCTAAAAATTGCATATGGAGCGTTTGTGACGAAGAGGTATATAATTTTGCTAACAAACTTGCAGCACATAGTTCCAGTCTCGGCAGAGAAGTTGTCTTTAGGGGGGCTATTCGCGACTTTGAACAGATAAGAGCACAATTATGTATACCTTGCTCATTATTTGACCTTAGATAAAGGCAAGCACCATAAGCCTTCTCGCTTGTGTCGAAAAAGCCGTGTAATTGAAGCTCCCTGAAATTTGGAATTGCAATACATCGATGGAATTTGATATTATTCAATAATGACCACTGTTCTCTTTAATCCAATCACTCCTTTTTAATTTCGAGTAAGACATGTGTGTCCCATGTTAATTTTACTTTCCAGAGTTGGATTAGAATTTTTGCTGAAACAATTACTGCCCCCAACAGTCCTAATGGGTCAAATAATATAGGAGTTTTAGATAAAAAATTTCTTCTTGTAATTTGCTTGGAAGTTTTTGACAGTTTAATCGTATAAAGAATAGAATAGGTCCTGGGATCCCAGTATAATCCTACCGTATATAATCCTCTTTTGAAATTGTTGGTATTTCGAATAAAGCCTTGATGTGACTTTCCACGATAAAATATCTATTGTCGTAAAGATTTTTTAACCATTCCAATGCTAAAAGATAATTTTCACTTGATGTTTCAAGTGAAGCTACAACTTCGGCTGCGTCACCTCTTAAGCAAGCCCTGAGATACAGAAATTTATTAATAGTTGGAATCTTTAGGTTATCGTGACACATAAAGCGGAATGAGTCATAAAAGGCAAGCCACGTGTCAAGTGTACCATGAAAGGTCAGTGTTGAAAGTTTTGAAAGTTCAAGGTGGGATGCAAGTTGAATTCGAGTGCGTTATGGAATTGAAACTCCTTGAAACGTACCTGAACTCAACTTTGTTTCAGGCCTTGATGTCTCTGAAGGTTGACATTGCACGATATTTGAATTGGAACTGATCGCCATATGTGGATTTTAAATTGGCGGGGTGGTCGAAGTATTAGACAGAGAAGTAGAGTCTGTAGACGCGATTGCAAACTGATAAGCCAGTTTTTATATATACTTTTTTACTGTACCACTTATCATATAGAATTGGCTTTCAAATATTATTCTTTTACTATCATGACCTTATTGAGCTTCTGAATCTTCGAGCTGTAAGTTTTCTAATTAAGTTTGAATTGAATAAAAATTATTCTCTTATTCTTCGTGTTTTTTTCAATCGCAATGCTAAATTGAGGCTTGCGCAGTCTGTATTTTTATCAATTGCATTCAGTATGCTTTCAAAATTAGTTAACTAACAATTTATGTTTCTCCGTTGTTTTTTTAAACCGTTATTTGTATGTCTGCCATGATGGTTGGAAATTAACGTACTTAAATTATGAGTAGCTATCAAACGGACGAGCACGATATTGAAATGGGAAAAGGTGTAATGAAATGAACTATCCTCAACGAAATGGACTTACCTTGATTCCTTAACGGACCTAGTGCTGCTGCTGTATTACTTGGAAGTAGAGATTTCCTTTTTTTTGATTACATAGGATGCTGTTGCTGAGTCCTCATCAACTTCGATGCTTGGAGCGTATGGTTATCTTCCTATGGTTGTTGGTTTGCTTTGCTTGTTGATTATGGCGTGTGAATAAAACCCATGTATTTTGACGGCACACGAAAAAAATCCCGGTGCAGGGGGGGGGGGGTATTAAGTACCCTGGAATCAATGTCGTCCGCGTGAACAGAACCTGTATCGGTCCGAAAATGGAACTGCGGCAGTTCAATTTTCTTGGGACCAGCTTGATTCAGCTAGCGAAGGCCCGACGTACTAGCCCTTACTTGACACACTTTGGTTGTGTGACATACTTGACACATTGGGGTGCTTTGTACCCCAGCGACAAAAATTGTTATAAAAAATAAGTTGTTGATTATTTCAAGTTGCCAATTTTTTATAGGATCTTAAGAGTATGTTTTTTAAAACTATATAGGTTATATAGCCAAAAAGTAAAATTAACTGTAGTAAAAAAATTGAATTGTAAAAAAAAAATGGAAAAAATGACAAGTTTTACAAAAAAAACATAACTTTTTTATTTTTTTATCAAAATGGCTAAAAATTTAGCTAAGTTCGCTCAAGATATAGTTCTACAAGAAAAAAATGTTTCCTTGGTGATCCCTGAAGAAAAGGTATTTATTTTTAGAAATGAAAGGAGGAATGTCGCAACAAAAATTGTATTGTATTGTATTGTTAAAAATGATATAAAAAAAGTAATCGCATTGATTATGAAAGAATTTCATCTTTCAACTATCGGCACAATCTTCGCAAAGTACATAACTGTGCTCATTGCAAATGTGACGGTGACAGGCTGAGTAACCTTTTCGGCTTTTTCGATATTCTTTCCTCTGGCAAAGTACGAAGAGAATTGCAGTAGGTAGATTGATGCATACTAAAGCTCTTTCAGCCCTAATATCTTTTTTTTAAATTCCTGCGATGCCAAGTCTAACATCCCTCCAGAGCGTACACACCTCATACATCTGTTCCTAGTACGGTGTCACGAGATGGACTTATACATTTTCCAAGCAGTCGATCGCCATGACCTTAGCATCGTTTCCGTCATTTTTCAGTTTTTATTTCAGCAAAATGCTCACGTTGATAATTGCCTGATCTAACATACCGCAGAAATTCCTTGCCGGACACCTGTAGGTCTTCCCAGCCACAGTGTAGGAATGACAAAGCTTGTCGACATTGTCCGTTCCTCCTTTTGTTTTGTTGTAATGTTTAACAATATTCGGTTTCTCATCCATGGTATGACATAATATACTCACTTTATTATTCACTCCGGTGTCAATATATAGAAGAAAAAAAAATTCACTTCGATTTCACCAACCGAACCTTACTTGACACACTGGGGTACAGGTAATCCCACTCGACTTCGGACGGCTGTCACAGAGAGACTGATGCTCCCAGCGTAATAGGACGGGCTGGAGGCGGCAGAAAAACTACTAACTACTAACAGATGACGTCACATATCCGCTTTCTTTAGGTTTAGATACTCAAAATTAAGGAAATGTGGGCCTGTGGTTTTTTGTACCCCAGTGTGTCAAGTAAGGGCTAGCATCGAGACAACATTGCTTCTGCGGATGCGGGACTAGAGTAAACGCGGACGACATTGATTCCAGCGTACTTGGTACCACCTGCAGCCGGATTTTTTTCCTGCACTAGCTTTGAAATTGCGAATTTTAGTCCGATAATTCTCAGACTCACTGATTTATTTACAGTCGACATTACTTACATTGCCGCTATTTATTTATGTTGCCGTTACTGGTTTAGATCTTTTAAGGCAATTTTAAAATGCAAAAACTCATTATATGGTTTGTTAAGGAGGCTTATCAAAGAATTTCGAAATCGTATAATATTTTTCACTCTGCATCATACTATTATTGAATAAATCTAAATTTTAACTCTAAACATTTAATATGATTTTAACTTTAAAATACAATTGTTATATAATATTTTCTTATCAAGCATTTCATTTTATTTTAGTATATATTATATATACTATATTTTACTAATTTATTATGTATACATTATTCCTACAATAATTTTTACTGATCATCCAATTAATTATCAATTGAAAATTTAAGAATTCTCATGTACCATCAAATTTTTTATTATATACAATAATATTGTAGGTTGTGTTGAAAATTGTTTAAACGCAATCTTTTTAAACATGATAACTTTCTTGTCGCATAACCTCAAGTATGGCAAATTTAATCAAAGGTTTATCAATAATTCGTAAATACTAACCTATTTTTCAGTTTATTCCGCGAGAGAACGATACCCTCAAAAATTTTTTGGAACCAAATGTGAGATAATTACTTCCACAATATGTATTCTGAAAATCGAACTTTTACTGTTTGTTAACAGTGATTCGCGCGCGGAAACGTACGTAGCGACCGAAACAATTCGCATCTAGCACTACGCATTAAGATCAGACTCGTGAGCGGGGGAATATCGTTTTCAGGAAAATTACTCCCTTACGGTCCTATCCGCCGCAAGGTAAATAGCGTCGACTATAGTTACTAGTTTTAAAATCATTAGTTTTATTGAGTTGTTTGTTTCAAATTCAATAAATTAACAATTACTGTTTTTGTGGAGTTATTATTTTTAAAATCACTATTTTCAGTTTTGTATAACAAATGCAATGTTTTATATTTTCACAAACTGACGCGATTGTTTAAGACGCAAGTTCATTTAGCAAAACATCCGCGACTCGAAGGACCAAAAATATGTTTGCGTGTGAAAGGAAATTATTTAAAAAATGAGGCAATGTGTTCACCTTGAAACTGGATAACTTTATTTCAACACAAACATTTAAATTGTACATTGAAATTGACTTGGAATATGTTATAATAGTTAAAATTGGAACTATTTCTCAGAGGCCATGTTGAGAGTTCGGTTGTCCGAAAAAGAATGTTAGTATGCTCGATGTACAGAGAAGTCGATGGAGGGAAAAATCTGGAAAAACTAAGTGTTAACGAAGTGTAATTCTATTGGTTCAAATTCGAGGGTGGAGTTAACGGTTTCTGTGAGAGGAAGGGATGGTGAGTATGTTAAAGGTTGCTAAGAAGGGACTTAGGGTTCAAGCAATTAGGATAGGAGTGCTAAAGTTTAGAACCCGTTGGAGACAACATGGTAGTTTAGACCAGTGGTAGGCAAACTTTTTGCTGAGTTTTCGGGTATGGTCAGGTCCGTCCCGACTTAATTTTTTCTACTACTTTTCGGTCTGTTCATGGAACTTAGTGTGAGTGAGCTAATCCCGCAAGGGTCTTGTGACCACAGGCATGTCAAAGTATAAAAGGTTAAAAACTCTGAATTTTTTAACTAGAGATTTGAAAATAGCATAATCATCATCTACGAATTTTTCTGATTTTAATGATATATTACTCGTCTAGAAAAGTTGAAAATTTGAAGGAGTTTAATATCAAGAAGCTTTAGCTTAATATTTAATTTAATACGAAATAATTCTTCAATTTTTAACCTTCATAGACAAATTACATGCCTTTGGAATCAGAAAAATACGTAGATTCCAAATATATTAATTTTGAATCGCTGATTGCAATTAACCATTTACAAATTTTGTCAATTTGTGCTACTTTCCAACAAAGGACTCCTGAAGGAAGGGTTTGTATGCCCATGCTCGCAGGTACCTGGCCAGAAAGTAGGTCGTTGGTCAGCCCGGTCAGCGCAGCTTGACTTGGTCAGGAGCATGCCGACCACTGGTCTAGACGGGCGATGAACAAACGTGCGCAAGCTACCTGTATTCCTTCCCCTTCCAGTGGGACCCTCACCTCTTATTTCTCATCGACAGACAAAAATTAGATTCCACCAATACAGGATATGCTAAAGTCAATGAGTACAAGTATTCCAATGATTTGGAATACGCCTTCAAATAAACTGAACATATCAAAGTTTATTCATTCCTTTGAAATAACGAATGAATGAATATTTTTTAAGAAATGTTTTGCGATGTCTTATCGAAAATTTGAATGGGGTTAGGATAGGAAGGCAATGGGTGCATATTATTAATTTTATTAAAATATAATTCATAATAATTCAAATAATTAAATTTATTTCAACCACCATTCGCCCATGAAGGTAAAAGCATTTGAATATTTTATTCCATTTGAACAAGTTGAACTTAGAAAAAATTTCGTTCAACAAATGGTTTAATTTGCAACCAACAAAGAGGAATCTGGAAGCAAATAATTGAAGTTTAAAAAATCAAATAAACAATTTTATTTAAGACCAAATAGTGCAGAGTTTTTAGTAAAGAAGGGCCGAATTTTCAACAAATATTTTATTTTTAAGCTAAAAAAGTTAATTTTTTAGAAAAGAGTTGAATTTTCAATCCAGAAGGACAATATTTCTATACAAAAATGTATTGTTAAAAATGTGTTGCGATATCTTATCGAAAATTTGAATGGGGATAGAACGGGAAGGGGAAGGATGAATATTATTAATTTTATTTTATTGCTTTTTTATTCACTAGCATGTTTTGAACGAACAAATAATTGTTCCATCGTATGACATTTTTGGTGGCCGCTGAAAAATGGCGTACTCCTGGACTCGTAAAAGCCCATAGATTCACAAAAAATGACTTCCAAATAGCTTCCATTAGTTATTTTAAAATTTTGAGTGAATAATTTGGAATGGTAATTGGAGGTGATTCAGGGTTATAAGCGACAATAGACCCTGCGCATCGGCAGACCCGAAGACTAAGTGCGTCGAGAGAGGTATGAGGGGTAAGTGTCCCACTGGAAAGGGAAGGAACCCAGGTAGCTTGCGCTCCTTTGGGATGCATCCATCTAGAAGGGCAATTTCCATTTGATCGATACCTACCTGCTCGTTTTACGCTCTCCACTCGACTACTCCTCATGTCCCTCACTGAGCGAGAGCGCTTTTTCGAGCGTTGCTAGGGGGGGGGGGGGGGCTTTGTCCTAATGAGGCAAAAAAGGCCAAAAATAAAAATTTTATAGTTGCGCACTCAGCTAATCAAAAATATTATACTCGGAAGCTATGTTTTTTGCGATTTCTGCGATTTGTCACTTGCAATCAAAATATTAAAATTAGAATAAGTTATGGCAGATTTTAGTTTATTTTTGACCCTGGCCAGCTAGCATTATGGGATTTTCCACAGAATAGTTGACAATGCATCAGTTTATTTGGTAGAAAATTCGTCTGTTAAAAATTCAAAAGAATGTATGAACTTTACCCAATTCCCTTGAAGAATATTATATTTGAAAATGTACATTTTCAACGAAAAAAAGAATAGTGGAATTTTCAAATAAAAAAATTAGTTTTCAACATAATAATTTATTTTTGAACCAAAGTAAATGGAATACGGAAATTTTCAGATTAAATATTATTTTTCAAGAAAATAATTCATTTTTAAACGATACAAATAAACTGATGCATTTTCAACTATTCTACAGAAAATTCCATAATGCTAGCTAGCCAGGGTCAAAAATAAACTAAAATATGTCATAACTTATTCTAATTTTAATGTTTTATTTGCAAGTTACATATCGTTGAAATCGCAAAAAAAACATAGATTCCGAATATAATATTTTTAATTAGCTACTTGAAAAACAATAACATTTTAATGTTTGGAATTTTATGTCCACTTTGAACAAAGCCCCCCCCCCACAACTCCTAGAAATGCTCGACAAGGCGCTCTTGCTCAGTCAGGGACGTCAGGAGAAGTCGAGTGGAGAGATATGACGCAATAAATGCGTAAGAATGGTCAATATAAATTCCGAAAGTTCGAACCCAAGTCCCAAAGTTTGAGGGAAAAAGATCGTCCTAAAGGAAACAGTAGATTTACGTGTTTATATTTTGACATTACCTCCATAAAGAGCTTAGGATAAGAAATATTTCTAGTTTGGGGTTTTCCCAATACATGCTTCACATTACAGTTGAAAATTAGAATAGACATGTAAAAAAAATTGCTACAACGTAACACCTACTGGGACTTGTTTCAAGATGAATATTTGCAAATAAGCCATATTAATGAATGAATTTTATTTCTAAGCCGATAAGGACTTCTTTTAAAACGATCTTAATGTCTTTTTTTAGTCTTGGGCTTAATTTAAGGCAAAACTAAAAACAAGGCCAACCCAAATTTAAGACTTTTTCTGTGTAGGTCGAGACCTAAGTGTGTTATTTTACTTTTTTACTACAAAGAAGAACGTATAGTATATTATGATACAAGAAGAGTTTGATTTCTTTATTCACATGCCCTATTTTCTATTGTAACGTGTTATACTTTTAAAATATAAAACAAAATAATTTAATAAAGGATACCAAGTCACCAGGGCCGTGCGATGTAGCGCAGCCTTGAGGAGCTGCCAGACGGTTTTTAGCATCTGTGTGTAATTATTTTTCAATATGTTATAAAAAATGTACGAGCTTGAAATTGAGTCGCATTTAATATACAACTATGAAAGTGATTGCTACCAACTCTCATGCACAAAAAAATGTGCTTGCTGTGCGGGCACATTCTCATCGCGCACGGCTCGCTTCGCTCGCAAGTTTAAGCGTGCCTAGGGCGCGCGGCTGTTGCATCCCGCGCCTCGCGCTCCATAATATATTTATCTGGCGTTTCGCGCTCGAATATTTATTTAATGCGCGCTACGCACTCGGCCTTTGTACTTCCCTTACATTAGAGCACAGCATTTTTAAAACTAAAGGTCAAAGCATCGACAATTGTAATTTGGTGATTGTGGATTCTCTTTTGTTAAAGCTCCCTCGGCTTGAACGAACACATTCTTATTAACGTATCTCGTGCTTTGAACTCGATTTTGTCTAAAGTGAAAACTTTTCTACATTATGTTTAGCACTATTATATCAAATGTATAGTACATTTATTTCTGTACCTTGTCCTGGGACTGCTTATTCAGATATTGCAAAATAGAGTACAAATTTTATATATAATGATTACTTTAATATTTGTTCCTTATTCTGCATTAAATTTTATTTTCATCTATCGTCAACATGTATATCGTTTCAATAAGTGTATATTATTACAATTCATAATATGCATTGGTAATAATACAGCCGTATTCTCATTGTCTTGATTTTATCATTTAAAAAAATGCACATTCCATGAAAAAAACTATTTTGTTATTAAACATTTTATTGCTACTTGTGTAGTTTTTCCACAACCTTAATTTGTTTATTTTCAATGTTATTTTTTACGATTTAAACAAAAAATACGCATCTTAGCGGGAAGTATTTCTAACAAAATTTGTAGATACAACTTAGGCGACAAATTTTGTTAAATAAAAAGTTATTTTAGCTTGTGTCGATTTAAAAAAAAATTATTTTTATTTTCAATCTGATATTATACGATATCTATCTAAAAAATATTAATAGCAACTTTGTAGATCCTTTTTGGGTGAAGAACTTTTGTTTTTTTTTTTGTACTTTCTGTCATTTTTCAACTTTTTTTTATTAATAACTTTATACAATACAACTAAAAATGTCCAAGCCTGTCTGCGCCGAGTTTTGCTGATCGTTGACCGAAACTCAAGGTATAGACTCGCTTGGATATTTTTAGTCGTATCTCGAGAACCCTTTCAGATTTTTGGACCGAGGGGCTATTCCCTCACGAATTTAGACATTTTAACGCTTGAAGCCTTTTTAAAGCTCTTATATTTAACGCGAGATGGTAAGAGATAAAGAAAAATAAGATTCGATAAGAATCAGTAAGGTAGAGCGTTTATTAGAATTAAAAATCAAATGTCAAATTTTAAGCAAGGAAATCCGAGGGGCTATTCACTCACGAAAAAGATTTCACTATCTCAAAGAAGTTAATGATTTAAAATGATTCCCGTGTCTAAAATAGTAATAGTAGGTTAAGTCAAGACTCTGGTAAGTTACTTAAGGTATTTTAATATGTGCGCCTTTCTTTTGCGCTATTCTTCCCTTATCGTGTTTTATTCTGCCTTATTATTCCTTATTTCGCCTTACTTTTAGAGGCGCGAGCAATGGCTTTCGCTATTCATTGTTATCCGCGCTACTCGAGGCTAATCTTTTACTCTCAAAAATCATTTGCAATGCTCTAAAGTTTTCTCAGTTAACAAATGTATAAATTTGTAAATTTAAATATTTGATAATACATTAAATATTTTTTAAACGATCAAGAAAAATGTTTGTAGTCGTTAATATACTAAGAAACAATAATAGTCGTTGCAAGCCGAAAGTAAAATTATGAAGGGTTACCCGCGAAAAAAGCATTATTTTTGGGGTGAGGGGGGCATGCTCCTCCCCCTCCTAATCTTTCTGCTTTTAATTTTTTTATATCCTTCACAGCTCAATGATTTAGTTGTTAGATATCATGAAAATTATCAGTTGTATAAACAAATTTTTAATAGTCGACTAAAAACAGTTTATGTAAATATTTTAAAATAATTTCAATATCTGCTTCCACAATTAAAATAGACTTGGACTGAATTTGAATTAGACTTCATTTTATTTTTTTTTCTTGCTGAAAACTGAATGGAATATTTCAATAATAAATGTAACATAAGTTCACAAACTACTAATGGTTGCTCACTTCTTTCATCATTTTCAATCATTTGTATTAAAACAGTAATTGAATGATCCATTTCATAATTAAAAATGTCTAATTTAAAAATTCATTTCAAATTGAAATATTAAGTAGATTCTCAAATATGAATTTTGTAATGTCAAATTTGAAAAATTAATTTTGTCATTGGAATTTTGAGAAACAATGAAGAATCGTAAACTGTTTTGTATAAATTAAATTGTAATAATTAACGAACAAGTACTTCTTGCTCGAAAAAAAGATAATCATCGATTTAAAACGTAAGAAAAAATGATATAGACCGATTGAATGAATAGTTTTCAAGCTCAATGGTAGAAATAATTTTCTTGGAATTGAATTTGCAAAATTATCTAAAAATAATTTCTTTATTCAAAAAGACTAATAATTTTAAACTTCCTTTCGAAATTAATTTAAAATTACTTCTTTTGTTTACATTTTCAATCATCATTTCTTGTATTTTTAAGTGATTAACATATTTTAGCATACTTAATTTTTTTTCAAAATTGGAAATTTGTCATTTTTAGATAAGCGCATTTCTTCGAGTTTTATATTTGGTTCTTTTCAGTATCAATTTTCTACTGATTTTTCCGATGTAATTTGCAATTAATTTTCGGAACAGAACCTGAAATAAATTCATTTCATAGTACATTAAATTTTTGTCTCAAGTTTCACATCGATGATTCGCCTTCTTTTTCACTTAGAATTGTTTATTCGTTAATTATTGTAATTAAAATTTGAAGTTTTTTAAAATCTAATTGTAAGATTTATAATTTAGCATCAAAAGCTCCAATCCAAAAATTAATTTTTTCAATTGGTCATTGATCATTTCATATTTGAGAATCTCTTTGAGAATCTATATATTATTTGAATTTCAGGCTAATTTTGATTCAAATCAAAATTACCTTAAAAAACCTTAAATAATTCTAAATGAAGAAGGCGAATCATCGATGTGAAACGTGAGACAAAAATTTAATGTACTATGAAATGAATATATTTAAAGTTTTTTTTCGAAAATGAATTGCAAATTACATAGGAAAAATCAGTAAAAAATTGATACTGAAAAGAACCAAGTATAAAACACGAAGAAATGTGCTTATCTAAAAATGACAAATTTTCAATTTTGAAAAAAAATTAAGAATGCTTTAAATTAATTTCGAAAGCAAGTTTGAAATTATTAGACTTTTTGAATAAAGAAATTATTTTTAGATCATTTTGCAAATTCAATTCCAAGAAAATTATTTCTGACATTGAGCTTGAAAACTATTCATTCAGTCGGTCTATACCATTTTTTCTTACGTTTTGAATCGATGATTATCTTTTTTTCGAGCAAGAATTACTTGTTCGTCAATTATTACAATTTAATTTATACAAAACAATTTACGATTCATCATTGTTTATCAAAATTCCAATGACAAATTTACTTTTTCAAATTTGATATTAAAAATTTAATATTTGAGAATCTGTTAAATGTTTAAATTTGAAATTAATTTTTAAATGAGACATTCTCAATTGTAAAATGGATAATTCATTCACTTTTTTAATACAACTGATTGAAAATGATGAAAGAAGTCAGCAACCATTAGTAGCTTGTGAACTCATGTTACATTTATTATTGAAATATTCCATTCAATTTTTAGCGTGAACAAAAAAAAGAAAATAAAGTCTAATTCAAATTCAGTCCAAGTTTATTTTAATTGTGGAAGTAGATAGTGAAAATATTGAACTGATTTTAGTCGACTATCAAAAATTAGTTTATACAACTAAAAAGTTTCATGATATCTAACAGCTAAGTCATTGAGCTGTGAAGAATATGCGTTGCATGTAGACTCATCGGGGGAAAATACAGAAAGATTAGAGGGGGGACTTCCCCCTCTCCCCTTACCCTGGTTCCCCTGCTCGGTTCAAAAATAATGTTTTTTTTGCGGGTGACCCTTCATAATTTTACTTTTGGCTTGCAATGACTATTATTGTTTCTTAGTATATTAACGACTACAAACATTTTTCTTGATCGTTTAAAAAATATTTAATGTATTATCAATTATTTAAATTTACAAATTTATACATTTGTTACCTGAGAAACGTTTTGGGCATTGAAAATGATTGTTTAGAGTGAAATCTTAGTCTTGAGTAGCGCGGATAACAATGAATAGCGAGAAACACGCGTAAAAATGAGCACATTTTCAACAATTTTGTTTGAAAACTATTGCATGAAATGGGGCAAACTTTTTTCCCTTCGAAATGTATAGCCTAGGACTCTATTAAAAAAATTTTATAATTAAAAATATATATCTTTTTCGTAAAGGAGCTTTGACACCGATCAAAGAAATTTTGGAACTGCTGGCGCAGGTGATTCTGGCGCTTCTGGATATCAGAAACAGCACGAGTTGAAGTTCTGGAACAAAATCTGAGAAATTTTCGGCGATCACCGGTCTCACGGCTGAGAGTAGTAATTGCCGACTTGAATTTGACATTTGAGACTTGGACATTTTTTGTCGTATTTCGAGAGCCCGTACAAAATTTTTTTAGTCTTATTATCCTAAGTTAAAGACAAAACTTCAGAGAAAGTGTGGTATTAATTTTAAGATTTTTCTACAACTGTTCTAGGTCATGCGGAAAGTTGAAGTTGAGGTACAAAATTCAAGAAATTTTTGCATTTATTTCTAAAATTTCCCACGTGGTCAGATTACTTTTATATTAATGATACATTTTGTATTATCAATACTTAACCAATAATTGGTATTTGAGTTTTAATTCATGAATTTCATCATAATTATATTATTTTTTAACTGGTGGAAAATTGTAGATGTTATGTAATAGGCTTTTTATTGAAGCTAAACGCTCAATTTTATAAGATGTCAAAGCGACGTATACTAATAAACTGTCACATGGACCTGACAGAAAAAGTTGCTAGACAGGAATCATGTACCAAGCGCGCTGAAACATAGGAGCTTCAATCTGGACAGAATTAATGAATAGTAGATTATTATTGTTAATTTTAACAGATAAAAATAGATCTTGTTGGAATTAAATTGAAATGCGTTAATTTGAAGTTCGACTGTGTAACATTTAGGTAAACAATCTACTTTCTAATTAAGCCTTGTCAGTCAACCATAGTAACACTATTTGGCGCGTCTAAAACAGATGGAATGTACTCACGGGATAGTAGATGATGCGTGTTTCGACAAAGCATTAATTTGGAAATTCGTCTCATAGGGGTAGAATATATTCGTGTATATTATCGAAGGAACAAATGACAAAAGCGCTATGGCAAGTTACTTGATGCAATTAAAAATAAATAATAATAAATAATAAGTAAATAAATAAAATAAATAATAATAAAATATATATTTCAAATCGGCTGACTAACTTTTTGCAAAAGCAAAAGTAATTAAACTAAACAGTGATACGGATAGCGATTTTGATGACAGAGTAGAGATGTGGCCACTTTTGTATGTTAAAAATCAAATCTTCGTATAAGCTGCATAGTTGGCGACTCCACAGCGATTTTTATTCTTTGCCAATCGCATGTATCCATTTTCACCCCATGTATTGCCCCACCAGTTTTTCAAAATCCAGTATTTGGGTGAATATCCCACGAGTAACATCGCGTGGTTCACCGTGTTTGAACCACATGCAGGATCGTCATAAATACCTGTGCTGTAAATTTAAAAATATTTCAAAATTAATTATTCAATAAAATCATTTATAAAAGTCTAGCAACAAATACTAGTGCTTAGATACGTAGTCATAATAAATGGCATTAGAAACAAAAAATTGACATAATTTGAAAATCTATAAACAACATAAAGATAAAAAACATTTTTTTTCTGTTAAGTTTGTTGGGCAGAACAATTGACACAGTAGGAAATTTAATATTAGGATCATATTATTCAATTAAAAGACGACTTCTCATGAAAGAGAATTTTAACTTTCGACTGTTTAAATAATTTTTGTTTAAACATAACAGTTGAAAATAAACGGATAGCACAATTCGATTCTACGGGGGAAATTAAATAGGGTCTATATTATAGAAATTTTTTTTAAAATCGTATTGGTTATACATTATAATTAAACAAACACATTACGCGACACCCGTTCAGATACCTTTAATTATACTGCATAACAGATAGGGTTAAGAAAAACATTTTCTAAGCCATGGAATCTACGTGATATTTCCCGTAGAATCGCATGGCGCCAATAAAACTGAATGGGTTAAGAAATTGTTTATAGATTTTTAATTTATGAACATTTTTATGACTAATAACATTCTAATAATAAATTACAGCGACTGTAAAACAAAATAATGGTGTTCTATAATAAACTTACATACGGTCAAATTTGTTATTGTAAACTGTTTACAAAAAGTACATTTTTATTAACTCATTAATTTAATTCAATTAATTAGTTTTGTGACTATATTGGTTTATATATTGTTGCACAAAAAATTAAAGTGAAAAATCAAAGAGTGTCAGTACATCAAAAATGTAATTCTGAGAATTTATAAAAAAGGCGATTTTAAATGCAATTTAAGAAAATCTTTTATTTTAAATGCTTTAATTTATACTTTAATTTTGAATTCTTCAAACACGGATGTCTCAGCTTCGGAAACTTTTCAATTTTAATCACTTAATGCGAGTGATTCTAATTGAAGAAAACCTAGAAAATGAGTGGGCATATTCTTAGATTTAAGTGGCCACCCTGTTATTTTCATTTAAATTGATCTTGGGTCAGAAAATGTTTCCTGACCTCCTTATCTGAAAGAGCCAATTCTAGCACGTGGCATACTATTCTTGATTCGTGGGACAAAAGTGTTCCGGGAGTAAACGACTCTTTTTAAGTAGATTAAGTAAAAAATTATCAAGCTATTTAGTAGTTATCTAATATCATACTGTTATCTAAAAAATATGACTGTTCGAAGTTCAGATGGATGCAAAGTACTGTTTTGACAAATGTTTTTAACGTTCTGGTCAGAAGACAAGGTGCCAGAATTGGTCAAAGTCTTTTTAATTTAAAATAGATAGCTTCTAAGTTTCATAATTATTTTAAATTTTGGTAATTGAGACAATATGCCCGAAAGGAAGTTCTTTTACATTTGAATTTTTTGACTTTGTTCCGAGGGGCTATTCACTCGGAATTCAAAACTGAAATCAGTGAATTAACCTTATCCCGAGCCTTCTCCTTTGATGCAAGTTCAATGACTTTAAAGGTGTCAACATTTATATACACTTATTAATAATAATATTATCGATAGTAAGAAAGAATTTGATATAGCTTGGTCGTAATTCTTACATTATTTTAACGTGAAGTTTATTCTTTATTTGATAAAATAGCATTATTATTGCCATTACATGACATTTTGAATATTAATTTTGAAAGGGTTCAATTTGAAGTTCTAGTTCTTCAAAATTGCTATGACTCTAATCTGAAATTACACATTCTTAGCTAATTCAACTTTGAATTTGAAATGGGAAATCTGGAACATTTTTAATTTGAAAATAATTCAAATTTCAATACCTAGTTTATTTTCGAACGATTTATTAGAAATCATTCTATTTTAAAGACATTTTTAAAATTGCCTAATTTTAATAGCCTTAAATTTAATGTTGTGAAATTTTGCAAGGTTTAGATTTAAAACAATTAAATAGGTTTTGAATATTTGATTATTACATTAATAACTAAATAATTATTAGTAATTTATATAAAAAAATAATCCGTTTGAATCTGTCAAATTTTGATTGCCCTTAATCACAGGGTGTTTGTAGGTTAGGAAAAACTTAGAAATCTCGGAAAAGTCAGGGCTTTTTATTGGTCATGGAAAGTCAGGGAAAAACCAGAGATTTTGAAGAAAATCTTGCAAGGGTCAGGGAATTTCTATAATTTTCAGTTTCAAATCGTCTGATTCCGTTTATAAAAAATTCTACGTTTAAAATGTTACAAAATTAAGATTTTGGTGATTGAATCTTAATCGTCAGCGAAAATGAAACACTAGAGAATTTTAGCAATTAAGTTTTGCGGCCAACTTGATCTGATAATCTTATCAGTATTTTATTTTTCTTGCATTTCTTTCTCTATTTATTTTGTTTTAAGTTGATTTCCTCCTCCGAGAATAAAATTTGTAGTTAAAAATTTTATTATTTGATTGAAGTTTGTTTAAAAGGCAGCCTTTTTGAAAATGCCACTATTTTTAGTAAAAAGTTAACTTTTGTTGAAAATTATCATATTTTTTGGTATTGAAAACTTTACTGAAATCTTTGTTAAAAAATAATATTTTGTTTCTAGTTCATCATTATAGTTAAAAATGTGTATTTTCGGTTAAATATTAATATTTTTAACCTGAAAATCTAATATTTTAAGTGGAAGATTTATCATTCGTAGTTTACAAATTCATCCCATCGGTTGAAAGTTTCTCTATTTTGTTAAACACTGATCTTATTTAATTGAAAGTTCACCTGATTAGGTAAAAGTTGAAGTTCTTGGTTTAAAAATAATTTATTCTTTGGTTGAAGGTTTACTGCAAATTTATCTTTTTATCTTTTAATTTTTCAGTTAAAAATTCAATTATAGATTTGAAAATTCATGTACTCTGTTGAAAATTGGTATATTTGGTACCAAATTAATTTTTTTGTTTTTTTGTGAGAAATTTAACTTTTTTGTTAGAAAATAATTTTTTGTTGTTGTAAAATATCAACCAGTAAATTTTTGGCTGGGAACTCATAATTTTTTTCGGAAACTCGACTTTTCAGGATGAAAATACAACTGTTTTCTACAATAAATAATCTTTTTTTGCTAAAAAATAACATATTGAAATGAAAATGAAAAGGAAGCTCATCTCTTTTGTTTAAATAGTTATTTGTAAATGTCACTGCTTGGATAAAAACCATTTTTTATTTTTGATTAAACTATTTGGTTGAAAATTAATCTTTTCAAGTTTAAAAGTTAAGTGTTTTAAAAACATTTGTCTTTCTAACTTGAAATTTCACAATTTGGTTGAATCTGTAACTGTTTTGCTCGAAGCCAAATCTTGTTTAGTTTTGTCTTTTTTATTTATTTCAAATTTAAACATTTGATTGAAAATTAATTTCTTCACTTTCAAATGATTTTTTTTATTAAAAATTGATCTTTAAGAGTTCAATTCAAGGTTTTTTAAAAATATTCGCCTTTTTAGTTTGTAATTCAACTATTTGGTTGAATCTGCAGCCGTTTTTGGTTGAAGTTAAATCTTTTTTGTTTGAGAATTCGATCATTTGGTCTCTTTTCGTCGAAAATTTAACTGTTTTATTGAAATTATGCCCCTTTCCCAAGTAAAAATGTTTCTGCTTGAGTTCAGAACATGTGGATCGGAACGAGCATGGGCCTGAAAAATTTTCTTCATAAAAATTAAAATTGTAATTTTCCAGAAGGATCTCTTAAGCCGTTAGAAATACGTAAGGACAAACAACATTTTTGGTATCGTCGTCAAACAAGTATAATACAAATAAGAATC
>JAAAKG020190325.1:0-24743 GCA_010014905.2 Druon quercuslanigerum
TAATTTTTATTTACAATATAATTACAATATAAATACAATAATTAAGTTTTGAATCTGAAAAAAGCAATTATCAACCAAAAATAGAATGGTTGAATTTTCATTTAAAAAATGTTAAATTTTCGAGACAGAAGGACCAATTTTTAACCAAATAGTTGAATTTTTACCAAGCAAAAAACTAATTTTTATTCAAGCAGTTCAACCAAACACTAAAATTTTCAACGAAAAAACATTAATTCTCAACAAAAAATATAAGAGTTGGTATTTCAATCCACCAAATTTCTATTTTACATTAAAACGAAAAAGGTACTTCTCAACCCCACGAATTTAATTTTTAACTATACAAGACGAATTATTAGGAAATTACATCAATTTTGTACAAAGCAGTTGAATTTATGTCAACTTGTATTTGATATCATATGGCTTAATTTTCTACTAAATTCTTGAATTATCGAGACAAAAAGACCAATTTTCTACACACAAAAAAGTTGAATTTTCAAACAAAAAGATAAACTTTCAAACATGTAGTTAAATTTACAATTGAAAAATTATTTTTTAACAACAGAAAGACTAATTATATAACAGTAGTTCAATTTTCAATTCCAATATATGATTATTATTTTCAACATGAATGATTAATTTTTCACAAAATTGTAGGAGGGCAGACTTTACCCACAATTTTTTTTTAAATCAGTTGAATTTAAACATAAAAGGCGAATATTCTATAAAATTCTTTAATGTTTATTTTTGTTAATGTTTATTTTAATATTATTATGGTGTTAAGAATATAAATTATAGTTTTCCGAAGTTAAGAATTAAGTATTTTGAATTTCTAAAAATTGTTAGGGTTTTGCGTTAGGAAGCTTTGGATTTTTCAGGTAAAAATGGTAGGGGTGTTCTTAGAGGGTTGTTGAAATTTTTTATGGGACTAAAAATATAATTTGGAGTGTTCTAAAAGTAACTAATGTGATTGTTTCAAATATTTTGAGCGTCTTGTGTAATAAATATTATTTTTTTAAGTAATTTGCTTGAAGGGACTTGGGGTTGGTCCAAATGAAAGTGCTTGGTGTGATATTAGGGGATGGCTGGCATTTATTATTAGGCCAGAAATATAATTTGAAGTGTTTTGAAGGGGATTTGTGTGATTATTGACAACTTCTAAAAAATTTAGGGTGTTGCGTGAAGGCACTTGGATTTATTCAGGTAAAGTTTCAGGGGTGTACTGATGAGGTTTCTAAAATTTATAATGGGCCAGAAAATGTAATTTAAAGTATTTTAACAGTGACTTGTATATTATTTGAATAAAAAGGTTTTTGGGTGTTCTGCTTGGGTTAATCCAGGATTTGTTTAGGTAAAGGTCTGAAGGGAGGTTTTCAGGGTTTTTAAAATATTATTATGGGATTAGAAATATAACTTATGATTTTCTGAAGCTGATTTTTATGATTATTTTACATTTTTATGTTTTTTAAAAGTGTTTTGCCGGAAGGCAGTTAGAAACTGTTCAGATAAAAGGGTAAGGGTTGGTGTTGGGAGATGTTCATTATTATTATGAGCTTGAAAACATACCTTGTGGTGTTTTGAAGGTAACTTTTACGATTATCTCACATTTCTCAAATATTTTAGGGCTTTGAAAAGAGACACTTGGATTTTTTTTGGTGAAAGTGGCAGAGGTAGATTTAGGGGGTTGTTGAAATTTATCATGGGGTCGAAAATATAATTTGGATGGTTTTTGAATGTGACTTGTGTGATTATTTTAAATCTAAAATTATTATGAGTGTTTTACGTGGATCCACTTGGGATTGGTTCAGCTCAATGTGTTAGGGCTGATCTGAAATTTATTATGGGGTTGTAAATATAATTTGGAGTATTTTCAAAGAAAATCGTGTAATTTTTTAATTTTTTTAGTGTTTTTCATGGAGGTACTCAGGATTTGTTTAGAAAAACGTGTTAGGAATGTTTTTTTTTTTTAATATTACTATGGGGTTGAGAATATAACTTGTGGTTTTCTAAAGGGTAATGGGTGGTTTTAAGGGGTCGACTAATATTATAATAAGGCTTGGAAATTTAACTTATAATTTTATATAGGTAGCTTGTTTGATTATTTCAAATTTATAAATTTGTTTAGTGTTTTGCGTGGAGGCACGTGGGTAAAAGGTTGAGTTAAAAGTGTTAGGGGTGGTTTTTAGGAATTAAAAAAAAATTATTATTTGTTCGAAAATATAACTTGCAGTGTTATTTACTACGGGACTATTTGCTCAATTAAGAGTTACATTGCATTGTTTATGCCCCGCACTAAACTCTTCTCTTGCGAAATGAAAAATTGAAAAACAGAATTTGAAAACCCGGGTAAACCGTTAAACCGAAAAAGATGTTTTTTTGTGAAACACATAAGGGTTTAATCAGTGGTAACATTACACAAATATGAATTCTAATTGACAAGGAAGATTTCAAAGAACAATTTCTCTCGGAATAAAGATCTGAAAATGCCTTAACCCCCCCCCCCCCTCTCAACTTCATCTGGGCTTAAATAGGTAGCTCATTTTTTGCATTCAATTTAATTACTCTCTCCCAGATCCGATTTTACGGGATGCAATTTATTCAGTTTTGTATCCGTCGAACGGATTTAGACTGCCTATACCTCATGGATCAAGAAATTGATCCCTTCTCTCATTGTCGGCAGCGTAGCAGCTTTTCCATCTGTCAATTAGCGTTCTCTTTTGTCTGTTCTCGAATGACTGAAATAATCAAGTCACTCTTACTGAATTAATCCCCCGGGAATGGGAGGAGTGGTAAAGTTGGTGGCCTGTGAGTGGGTGGATGGTTCTAGAACCTAGTTTGAAGGACCTGATGCTGAAGGCAAAGAGGTTGGAATAAAGAGGAGCATACGGAGTAGAGAATAGTACGTTTACACGATTGTTTCACAGTGCCATGCGCAGCTTTATACTGAAGTGAAATTATTGTTTCCCGTGCAATCAATTGGCTCGTCGGTTTCCCGATAAATTGAGCAGAATGGCGTGATTCAAGAGATAGAGTAGAGCGTTACGTTGGACAGGAGACCATTTATCTACGGCAACTTGGAACTCATTGTAACCTGATTTATCACGATTTTCCCCACTGATTTTTCGATTTTCTAGAAGGGGTGTTCTCTCAATTTGAATTATATTCTGAGAAGCTCTTCACTCAGGATGATTGCTAGAGAGATTGATTAGCTACCTGTGTTTGATCGGTGGTTGGGACACCAAACCGAAAATATAAGGGTTTCTTAGGGGCTACAAACCCTAAAAATCATAATTTTCGATAGTTAAAAATAAAAATGTCGGCCTGATTTAGATAAAGTGAGTCATTTTTCTATTTAAAATTTGAAACAGAGGACGCGAGGATTAACCACTGTTGAATTTATATCTACTGAATTTTTTTGAATTCTTTTCAATTTGTGTAAATCCACCCTAATTGTACAAAGTTCCTTTGAAATACACTGAATTTATTGAATCCTTTTTAAATATTCCATATTTTAATTTACTCTGCAGACTTTTAGATTCATTTAAAATGAATTCATTCGGAATTTATACTGAATTCTCTTTAATTTTTTTATTCGCTTTAATTCTTGCAAATGAAATTCAATTATTTTACATTTACTTACTTCTATTTAATTAAAGGAATATTAGATGACTGAAGAAGTGTTTATTCTTATTTACATATTTCTTATTTGGCTACCTAAATATTGACCTCTACTACTTACCCCACATATACTAACAATATCTCCACCTACCCCATTGTTATTTAATTTTTTTTAAAATAACAAATAAAAAAATGTTTTTACAAATATGATTTTTATATTTAAGATAATAAAACAGTAACGACTATAAATTTTTGATTACACCAAAGATGTAAAAAATTACAATTTCCTACCCTTGATCTTTCTGGCAAAGGTGAATATAGGTTTTTTTTTATACAGAAGTAAAGAAAAGTGGAAAAAGTTCTTCATTTTATATGCAGATTTTATCAGCATCACGAGAATATTCTTTCGTGTCATCGTCTGCAACGTTTTGTGACTCCTTATTATAACTTTGAAATCTATCGTAGATTTTCAACGTTTTTGGTCTACGAGCTTTGAATCAAATTTTTCATGAAAATAGGACAATAAATTTAAGAAAAAAAAATAATTTTGGCATTTTTTAATTTTTCTAAATTTAAACGCTTCAAATTTATAACATTTCTAGAAAAAATAAATTATTTTCAACAAAATAAGTCTATGTTTAACCAAATTGTTAAATTTTCAACGAAAAAGATTTTAAAATTTAATTTTTGACCGGAGGAAAACAACAAATTTTCAATACATTAGTTGCATTTTTAAACTGAATAATAAATTTTTAACTAAAAATGTAATAGTTGATGTAAATAAATTATAAATAATAATGTTTAAATGAAACCAGATTAAGTTTAATCAAAAATACGAATTTTCAAATAAAAATTATTCTTAACCACATAGTTATAATAGTTGTATTTTTAACACGAAAATATAAAGTTTCACAAAAAAAGTTGCACTTTGTACCAAAATAATTGCATTTTTTACCCAAAATTATGAATTTTGAACTAAAGCATTTAATTTGGAACCCCAAAAAATGAATTTTCAACGCAAAGGGCCACATTTTCCATCAAATAATTTTATTTTCATTCAAAACAGTAAAATTTCCTACATAAAAATATGGATTTACAAACAAAAAGGTTAATTATTAATGAAATAATTAAATTTTTAGCTGAAAAGTTAATTTTAAAACAAAATGATAACTTATATACCAATATGATTGAATCTCCAGTTCAAAAAGATGAATTTTCAACAAAAGAGATAAATAAAAATAGATTTTTTTTACCTTACACAAATCTTATACCAAACAGATAAATTTTTTACCCTAAAATATAATTATACAACAAATAGGTTCATTTTTAATTAAAAAGGTTCATTTTTTACCAAATAGTTGAATTATCAATCAAGCAGTTGAATTGTGTACTACAATAATTGAACTTTGAACTAAAAATGATGAATTATTAACAAAAGAATAAAAATTTTAAGCATATCAGATTTTCAGTTAAGAAAGAACCCGAAATGTGAATTTGCAACAACAAAATTTTAAATTTTATTTTCTTTTTTTATTTAAATTTAATTTTAAAATTTTAGAAAAAAAATTCTAATTTTGATTAAACAGTTCAGTTTCTTACCAAAATAGTGGTATGTTTGATCAAAAAGACGATTGTTTAACAAAACAGTTGAATTTTAAACCAAAAAAAGTTGGATTTTCTTTTTTGGTTCTATTTATTCAGTTCGCATTAAAGTAGAAAACGTGGAAAAGGGAACAAGAGGAAACTAGGAAAAAGACTGGAAAGCCTGCGATAATAAATAAAAAATTTCATCATTTGTAGGTTAAAGAAATATAGTATACATAACCATGGAAGTTTATTTTTCATGCTTTAAAAATATTGAATTAAAAAAATGAAAATTTTACTTTGATCTACAATAAAATTAATTTTATAGTACAGAATTTTAAATCCATACTTCACAAATTGAGTCGGATTACGCATCATTTTTGGCCCTGAAGTTGATGCTACTCAATACTAGCAATCAGTGCGTTTGAATTATGCCAAATGAGCTCTTCAATCATGAAAATAGTATTATGTACAAACTGAAATTTATGTCCCTCTGGCTTTTCTGCTAATGACAAAATCGAATTACTATTCTAGCAACGAAATTATCCTTCATCGTAATCACTTTTTAGAAAAAATTTTAATGTAATAATAAAAAAATAATTAATCAATATAAATTATGTAAACTTTAATGCTCTTTAACAGGGTCTAGTAGAAAATTTCTTGTTTAAAAAAAAAGACTTTCCGGGGAAAACAGAATGTAAGGGACATTTTCGAGAAAACTTTTTTTGGCTTACTTTTCTATTTTATTTTCTCAAACTTCAAGACCCTTTAATATTTATATTCATGTTCCCAAACTTCAGTTTGAGGCACAGCATCAATTTAAAATAATTTTTATTCATTAACTCGCTTTTTCGTATTCTACAAAATTCATTTCCTCGGAAGTAAATACATTTTTACGATTAAACTGTTATTTCCTGTACTTAGCATACCCTTATCTCGGGCTCCTTTTTTTTAAATTAAAAATTAAATTTTTTATAATGAGCCAAATTTCAAATGCGATAAAATTCTAATCTCAAAACAGAAACCTAATTTTCTCAAAACTGAATTAACTTTTTTGCATTGTTGCTGTTGCAATACAGCGCAAAGTGAAGAAGTCAATTTTTTTTGTTTCTTAAAATGGTGGTCCTAAGCCAGCACTCCCGGGTCCTGAGTAGGCACATGATTTTTTTCGCTCAAATTCAAGACAAGAAACGAATGACATAAAATTAAAATACAAGAAAATAAACCAAAACACAACTAGTGGCAAAAGCAAGACAAAAAAGATGCCGATGTAGGACCATCTGTTTGGTGCCGACTTAGGACCACAACGCACTTGATTGAACTTTTCAAAATATTTTACACACCTGGAACTGCTTCACGAGCATGGAAAAAAATGGAATTTCGTTTGCGAAAAAAATTCATACCTTACTCACGCTCTCAAGCGAAAAGTAAAGTGACAATTGCCAGCGTGAATTATAGCTGTCTTAACCCACAGTGCCAACTTAGGGCCACTTTTCCGTACATTTTGACCTCATTTCTTTGTTCAAGATAAAAAATTTTTCTTTTTGTGTGAAAAAATTTGGGCAACTAATTTGTTTTCAGGACATCAGAATCCTTCAGGGACACTTAGTCCAGTCCTTGAGTACAAAAAAATATTAATTTCTGTCGGTCCGCTCTGCTTTTACAACTCTTTGCAAAAAGAGGAAAATTTTGTACCAATGTCAAGGATAAAATGTACAGACCAAATGAACATTGTATTATGTATTGTAATGCACACTTGCTTGTGCTTACAATGGCAATGGTTGACTGAAACTAAATTTCCTGATGAAGAGGCAGAAAGTTAGTTTTCCCTCCCTCACGCTTTTACACTGCCCTCAGGGACTTTATCTCCGCTCGGGTTCCCTTTTGTTTTACGTGCTTAACGAAAATTTAATCTGACCATGTTTCGCATGAAAACGAGCATAACTTTCTACTTAGTTCCCTTTAGAATCTTCTATACAAAAGAATAATTATTATTTTCTACTTTATTATTTTGGTTTCATACCATGTTTGTAGAAATTTAACTAGGTAAATCTGCACAGTTTTCATTTTATAATTCACGTTCAATGCTTGACTTTCGCATACAATTTCTAGAATTACGAACATTCAAGCACGAACATACAAGAACGAACTTGGCGCTTCGCAACTTTCGCAATATGTAGAGCAACAAATATCATTAAAGTTATCCCCCGTCAATTTATGCGGTGTGGAAGCCGTAACGTTAGTCGGGCTCTTTATTCAGTTCTGAGAAACTCCATCTAGAACTCTCAAAAGACACATAACTGCCTTACATAGGTAACTGCTTCCTATTTGCTTAGAAGATGCTAGATTTTTGTTCGTCTAATAATTCCAATGAGTCTCTTTATTGGAATTCTTACTTTGTCAACATCTATTAACAACAGCTAATCATACAACATGGTTAGAAGAAGATACAACAATGGAATAAACCAAATACGCTCACCTTCCAGTTGAGTCAAACCTCAGTTATGTCAAAGATCAGATATATCAAAACGCACCACCCAGTTATTTCACATTTTACATCCCCTCTACTTACTAGGGGTGTTAGTTGAAGTTTGCCGGTTTTACTCATAGATGTCGCTAGAGATATGTATACATTTCTATGATTTAGCATCTATGTCATATTTTTCTATGGAAAATAACCTTCAAAAAAAGACAATTTTATTCTGCCAAAATAATAGCATCATAGTTGTTTACCTCAGTGAATATGTCAAGTTTCGTTCCAAGTAAATTGCACTTGCGGAATTCGTTGCTTTTCTTATTTCATCAAAAGAAAAAAGCAGTTGAAGCTCATCGATTGCTGGTAGAAGCTTATGATGAACATGCTCCAGTGATGAGAACATGTGAGACATGGTTTCGTCACTAATAAAGTGGATATTTCGATTTAAAAGACAATGAACATCCTGGTGCAGCGAAAAAGTTCGAAGACGAGGAATTGCAGGCGTTATTGGATGAAGACCCAACCCAATCGCAAGAATAATTGGCACAAACACTAAATGTGACCCGGGGAGCAATTTGCCAACGTTTAAAAGCCATAGGAAAAAGCCAACAGTATGGAAAATGGGTACCACACCAACTGAATGATAGACTAATGGAAAATCGAAAAACTATTTCTGAAATGCTGCTTGAACGGTTTGAAAGGAAATCTTTTCTGCATCGAATTGTCACGGGGGACGAAAGATGGATTTATTTCGAGAACCCGAAGCGGAAAAAATCATGGCTTTCACCTGGTGAGGTCAGCCCATCGACTACAAGTCCAAATCGCTTTGGCCGTAAGACAATGTTCTGTGTTTGGGGGGACCAGTGTGGTGTGGTGTACTTTGAGTTATTAAAACTTGATGAGACTGTGAATACGGATCGCTACCGACCACAAATTATCAATTTGAATCATGCGTTGATCGAAAAACGGCCGGAATGGGCCCAAAGATATGGCAAAGTTATCCCACAACATGACAAGGCACCGTCTCATACCGCTAAAGTGGCGAAGAACACGTTAAAAGCATTGAATGGGGAAATATTATCCAACGTACGCTCCAGACCTCGCCCCGTCCGACTATCCCCTTTTCGCATCGAGGGGATACTCCCTCGCAGAGCAGCGCTTCGGCAATTTTGAAGAAGTCGAAAAATGGCTCGTCGAATGGGTTGCCTCGAAAGAGAAAAAGTCTTTTTGGAATGGTATCCATAATTTGCCTGAAAGCTAGGCAAAGTGTGTAGAATCCAATGGTCAATAATTTAAATAAAAAAATTTTTTGATTTCCTTAAGAATTAAGTGTTTTCTTTATTGAAAAACCCGGCAAACTTCAACTAATACCCATGGTAGCACCATAACATTTAGCAGCAAAGAAACAGATACACACGGCACACGTATAAAGTACACTCGTTCATCTTCTCTGCCCCAATAAACATTGGTGGGGTTAAGGAAAATTTGACGAACCCGAACTGTTTTCATTTCAAATGTTTGACTTAACTGGAAGTTGAGTGTATACAGATGGGTTCTTTTAAAGAATTGGAAAATTAATCGACATTTATACCAAAAGCATCTACTATCTTCTAATTAAATTGTTACCTGGTCAACACCAATAAACATCAGCTTCATATTTGTTTAGAAAATGTTTGATTTTTGTTTTTATAATTAATGTAATTAATGTTCTAATTAAATTGTGACCTGGTCAACATCAATTAAAATCAGCTTTATAATTCCTTAGAAGATGTTAGGTTTTCGTTCTTCTACTTATTCTCAATAATCTTATAATTAAATTCTTACCTTGCAAACATCCATTAACATTAGCTAATCATACAGCACGGTTAGAAAGATGATACAACAATGGATCAAACCAATTATACAGATGGGTTCTTCTTAAGGATTGGAAAATTATGGCCCAGCATACCAACCAAATCCACCACCTTCCAATTAAATTCTCACCTGATCAATATAAATTTACAAAAGCTGAGCATACAGCATGGTTACAAGAAGATACAACAATGGATCAAACTAATTATACAGATGGGTTCTTTGAAAGGTTTGAAAAATTGTAGACTATATACCAGCAACATGGAACATCTTCTAATTAAATTCTCATCTTTCAACGTCTTCTAATTAAATTGAGACCTGGTCAACATCAATTTACATCAGCTTTATAATTCCTTAGAAGATGCTAGGTTTTCGTTCTTCTAATTATTCTAAATAATCTTAGAATTAAATTCTTACCTTGTCAACATCCATTAACATTAGCTAATCATACAGCACGGTTAGAAAGAAGATACAACATTGGATCAAACCAATTATACAGATAGGTTCTTCTTAAGGATTGGAAAATTGTGGTCTGGTATACCAACAAAATCCAACACCTTTTAATTAAATACTCACCTGATCAGTGTAAATTTACATCAACTGACCATACAGCATGGTTGAAAGAAGATACAAAAATGGATCAAACTAATTATACAGATGGATTCTTCTTAAGGATTGGAAAATTATGGCCCAGCATACCAACCAAATCCAACACCTTGCAATTAAATTCTCACCTGATCAGTATAAATTTACATTAGCTGACCATACAGAATGATTGAAAGAAGATACAACAATGGACCAAACCAATTATACAGATGATGGGTTCTTTGATAGATTTAAAAAATCGTGGACTATATACCAACAACATGGAACATCTTCTAATTAAATTCTCATCTTTCAACGTCTTCTAATTAAATTGAGACCTGGTCAACATCAATTACATCAGCTTTATCATTCCTTAGAAGATGCTAGGTTTTGGTTATTCTAATTGTTCTAAATAATCTTAGAATTAAATTCTTACCTCTTTAACATCCATTAACATTAGCTAATAATACAGCACGGTTAGAAAAAGATACAACAATGGAACAAACCAACTATACATGTTGGTTCTTCTTAAGGATTGGAAAATTGAGGCCCGGTATACCAACAAAATCCAACACCTTTCAATTAAATTCTCACCTGATCAGTATAAATGTACATCAACTGATCATACAGCATGGTTGAAAGAAGATACAATAATGGATCAAACCAATTATACATATGGGTTCTTTGAAAGGATTGCAAAATTGTGGACTATATACCAATAACATGGAACATCTTCTAATTAAATACTTATCTTCCAACCTCTTTGAATTAAATTCTTACTGGTTC
The DNA here is from genome assembly GCA_010014905.2 of Druon quercuslanigerum. Lineage (NCBI taxonomy): Eukaryota > Metazoa > Arthropoda > Insecta > Hymenoptera > Cynipidae > Druon > Druon quercuslanigerum. The sequence goes on from JAAAKG020190325.1 coordinate 10,898, forward strand.
AACATAAATTAACATCAGCTTCAAACTTGCTTAGAAGATTCTTTATTTTATGTTTCTAATCATTCCAATTAATTCTAATTGAATTCTTACCTGGTCCACATTCATTAACATCAGCTAATCATACAAAGCGTTTAGAAGGCGATAAAACAATGAAACAAACCAACTATACAGATGGAATCAAATAAATGATTAGAAAATTATAGAACAGTATACCAGAAAAATCAAACATCTTCTAACTAAATTCTCACTTGATCAATAACAATTATCATTAGCTAATCATACAGCATGGTTTTCAGAAGATACAAAAATATAACAAAACCAACTATTCAGATGGAATCTTTTAAAGGATTCGATAATTATGGACCAGTATACCAACAAATTCGAACATTATCTAAATTAAATTCTTACCTGGCCAACAATTGAGTCCGATAAGAAAAATGTTTTGTAAATTTTAACAAATTATCCCACGAAACCCCTAAACCCCAAGTTTTCCTTGATTTACTTTAAAATTATTGATTGCAATAATCATGATTGCATTTTCATTGAAATAACCCTTCTCAAGAAAAATCGAAAAAGGGTGAAAAGAATCAACAAATTTTTTTAATTTTGACAATTTTAATTATTTCTTTATTATTTATTTATTATTTTAATGCATTTTAATATCGTAAAAATATAAATCATTCTTATCGACTCTTTAACAGCCTTTTTACTTAGTATTTTTTATTTCAAATTTCTGCAAACTTTTTCTTAATATAATTACAAAAATTTTCAAGATTGAAAGAAATAATTACAATTCGATTTTTTTTTAAATAATTTTCTGTGATATTTTGGATAGCAAACAAAAACTACCCAATTAGACTTCTTAAGTGTTAAAAAGCGTAATTTAAATTGTTTATAAAGTTAATTAGTAAGTGGAATTAAAATTGCCTAATGCTTTTGAAAAAGATCAAAAAAATGTTATCTACATTCTTCATCCCTTTTTTACAACGAAAAATATGTATTTTATACACACCTGCGTTTTTAGTTCAAACACGTTTTCAATACAACCAATATTTTTCAAGTAAATAAAAAAAACATGTTTCTACTAGATTTTCAGGGAAATTTGGCACAATTAATTAGAATTTTAGGCAACAAACAAATTTTAACACACTTTCTCTTTATTTAAAAATATCTGCCTTCTGTGTGGGCATATTCTCAATGGCGAGCTGCACGCGGCTAGTTACTCTCGCAAGATTGTGAATTCTCTTTTGGTAAAGCTCATTAGGCTTGATTAAAATTTGTGCAAAATGCGAACTTTTCTGTATTATATTTCATTATTATTGCAATTCATAATGCGCATTGATATTGAAACAGGCGCATTTTTATTAAGTTGTGTTAATTTTAAAAAATTCGCGTCTTTTCCAAAAAATATTAAAAGGAAATGTGTAGATATAGTTTAGGCGAACGAATTTGCTAATTAACATTTTACTGTAGCTGGGTTTTTTTCTAAGTATTTTTTCATATTTTTTTACGGTTAACAACTTTTGTCTGTTCATTTTTTTTTGTACCTTGTGTGTTTTTTCAAAAAAAAAAATTATTTTTTTAATGTTTCTTTTCACGATTAAAATAAGAATTACGCCTCCTACTAAAATATAATCACAAACTAATTTTTCTATCTTTTTTTGGTAAATAACTTTTGATTTTATATTTTTTACAAATCTTCTGCTGTTTATTCAAAAATTTTTAAATAAAAAAAGAAATTTAATTAAAAATTATCACCTTATCAGGAGTAAGTTAAGAATAGATTGGTAGATATTTTTCAGGTTAACAACTTTTGGCTGCTTATTTATTCCGTATTTCGTGTCGTTTTTCCAAAAATTTGATATTTCAGATTTTGAATTTTTAGAAGACTCACGATTGAAATGAAAAATATGTAACTTTAAAAAAAATGGTTTCAGCAAAATTAGTTCGTCCTTTTGACATGAACAATTTTTATTTTTAAACTTTTTATCGTGAACAGCATAGTTTTGCCATAAAATTGAGTTTTTTATTTGCAATAGAATTTTTTACGAGTAGAATGAAAAATATGTAACTTATCTAAAAATATACTTTACAAAATTGGTTCATATTTTTTATATGAAGAATTTTTCTGGTCACTATTTTCTCTTCACTCATATAGAGCCAAAGCTCAATTCAATTTGATCATTTTCTTGAAAGTTATCGTGCCTACAGACAGACAGAAAGACACCCGCCTAAAAATTCGTTTTTTCTCACTCAAAGGGATCTCAAAACGTTTCTTTTGATGAGTTTCCATGGAACTGTCCAACCTCTTTTTAGTTTGTTTTTTTCAACATCTTTAGCAACTTTATTTCTTTTTCATAGTTAATAAAAACCGAGATCCTCCCAAGGGAAAAAATTTATGTTTATGTCTTTTCCTTATCTATCAAGCCTGCTGGTGGATCAAGTATTTGCTCTTTTTATATCTGTCTCACTGCCTCCTCTTCAGCCTGCCTTATCCTCTGGCAAATGACATTTTGCGGAGACACCCTTCAGGGATATAATGAATGTATGAGGGGGCGAATGCATACTTAATCGTTTCACGTCATACGGATATCCAGTAGTGACACCATTTTTATATACATAGTGCCATTCAAAATAAAAAAAAATTAGTCGAAATAGGTGCTGGGTACTCCCAAAAAATGATTTCGCAACTCATTAAGATCTTAATTCGTCTTAATAGCATTTGTTTTTAAATTAAAAAGAAAAACATTTTTAGGAAAGTTTTTTTTAATACAGTCGAATTTGGATTTAGTGTTTTGGAGAATAAAACGGAGCACCGCGGAGATGGGTGAGAGGAGCGGCAGGGGATATGCAATGTTAACTCAGGCGTGACAAGGCAGATTGAAAAATAGCAGAGAGACTTACACAACACTGGATTTATGGTCAACGTCAGCCCCAAAACTGAAAATAAATTCAAATTTTACTTTATAATTTTTTTTAAATAAAAAATTTTCGATTACCAATTTTTCAAAAAAAGTTCCTGTGTTATTGTTAGTTCAAGATCGATATATTATGTTATTGTTGAAAGATTATATTTTTAGGTTTAAAGTTTAACCATTTTGTAGCTAACTCGTCCTTTTGGTTTAAAATCAAACAATTTTGTTAAGAATTAATTATTATGTTGCAAATTCGGATTTTTTGGTAGAAAATTAATTTTCTTGTTGTAAAATTCATGTCTTTAGACAACATTTGATTATTTGGTAGAAAATTCACCTATTCATTATTAATTTCAATATTATTTCCCTTTTTAAACGTCAATATCACTTATTTATGTTGAAAACTTCAGAACATAAAATCGCTTTGAAAATGCTTTATTTTTTTTTTAATTCCAGAGACAAAGGAAAATTTAAGTTTTTTTCAAAACTTCTAAAAAAAAGTAGTCTATAAAATAGAAAATTTTCTCCTTTAAATATTTATCTTTGAATACACACTTTAAATTCAGGACTCTATAAAGATGGTTCGCTGCATGATTGTTTTTAATTTTTAAATTGCAGAACTTTTGTAGGTTAATATCGTAAAAAAAAGTTGTTTCAATAAAAATACACAATGCAGATTAATTAATCTGCTGAGCATTAGGGGTCGTCATGAAACTACGTTGCCAATTTTTTTCCAATACTCCCCCTTCCCCCTTCTTTGACCGTCAAGCAGGGGAAAGGTGTATATTTTTTTGGTGTCATTTATTAATTTAAATAATTTTTTTAAAGTAAAATAATGAAAATACAAAATGGAATTCTGTATGAAACACTTTGAATTTTTGAGATTGCAAGTCGAAATCTATTGCATTTTCAACCCAAAATACGCCTTTTTCGAAAACAGTTAAATTTTTAACAAAAAAGTTTATGTTCAACTCAGAAATATGATTTTTCTAACATAAAATATAAATTTTCCATTTAAAAGGATAAATTTTTAACAAAGAGGTTGAATTTCAAACCTCAAAGATAATTTTATTAGAATTAATTAATTAACGACCTTAAAAGATGCATTTTCAAACAAATTTTTAAATTTTCAACCAAAAGGATTAAAATTTAACAACAAAAAGTTGAGTTTTCACACCAAAACGACACATTTTTGGAAAACACTGGAATTTTCAACCAAAAAAGTTCATTTTAAAACAAGAAAGGTGACTTTCCTACCATAAAATATAAATTTTTATCAAAAAACGAATTGTCAACTAGTTGAATTTAAAAAAAAATGAAATTTTATACTAAATAGTTGAATTTTCAACTAAAAAAGTATAATTTTTGAACTAAAAAGCAATCATCATATTTTCAATTTAGAAAATTCATTTCCAGTAAAGAAATTTATTTTAAATCATTTAGATTAAACTCAAAATTCGAGTTTCCAACCAAATAGTTAAATCTTCGACCAAAAGATTAATTTTTAACAAAAAAATTTAATTTTATAACCAAAACGAGAAATTTAACAAATTACTTTAGCTCTCTACCAAGCAGTTGAATTTTTTATCGAAAAAGTATGTATTTTCAAACAAAAAGGTAAATTTACAAAAAAGAGATGAATTTCTCACAAAGAAAAATGATTTTCTACTGGAAAAGACAATTTTTTTTAAATTGAATAATTTTGTAGCCAAAAAAACAAATGAACTACAAAACAGTAAAATTTTCAACTTGAAAGTATTGTTTGTCAACCAAAAAATGAACCTTTTACTAGATAATTAATTTTTCAATAAATAATTAAATTATCAGAAAAATAGTTAAATGAATTTTTATCTAAAATGATGAACCTTTAATTAGAAGACGAATTTTTAGCAAAAGAAATAAATTTGCTCCTGAAATTATGAATCGTCAACTAAAAAATATATTTTCAAAAAAGGAGTTCTATATTCAACGCAGAAATGAGTTTTTAACCGAAGTTAGTTATTTAAAAATTTAATATTTCAAGTTTCAACCAATATTCATCGAAAAAATGTTTTTTTGACAAACTATTTTTAACTTTTAAACAAGTAGATATGGAAAATACTAATTTTTAATTAAAACTTTAAAAGTTTTAGTTCTCAAAATTAAATATTGGAGAGTTAATCTTTAAATTTTACTGAAACTTTTCTTCTTCTTGAGAGAAAAAGCCTTACAAATTCTACACTAAAAGTGGGTTTTCTTTCGCAGAAATTCACCTTTTTCCCTCTTAAGAAACGAGGGTGATGAGAATGTATAAAAGTAGCTATAAAATTCACTTAATTTAACTACTTTAATTAACTTAAAAAATACATGTATATAGAAAACTCAGACCTTCTAAACTTTTTTATCTTTAAAAATTATTCAAGTTTGTGCTGATTTTTTTAAAACTCTACAAAATTAAAAAAATTGCCTTAAAATCTTTCAAATTCTACCTGGACAATTTGTCAAATCTTGGAAATGCTTTACAATCTTTTTAGATAATCTCTTAAAATTAAGTTCTCTAAAAAAGAGTTTTTATACATACAAATCGCTAGGAATCCCATTAATTCTATTGTAATTTAATATATTTTTTTAGTTCATTTAACATATCTTGAAATCCCGTGAAATCTTTTTAAATTACTTGAAATATTTAGAAACCTTATAAAATCCTTCGAAAATCCTCAAAATCATTGGAAGTCTCTCGAAATTTGTTAAAATCCTTGTCAATCCCTTAAAGCCTCCTATTTTTAGAAATGTTTAAAATATCTGAAATTTTTAATAAATCTGTAAAAACCGGTCAAAATTCATCATAATGTCTTAAAATATGTTGACATCATACGTTACATAAATAAATGAATTATTCTTTTGCACTTTCTCGATTCTTTATTTCAATTCTTTCAATATTATTTGAAAGAATATTTATTATTACTATTTTGCAAGGGCGATAACAAGTTACTGTGTAGACTACATAGGATTGCCAAAGATTGTATGGGATTGCATAAGAGTGAATAAGATTTCAAAAAAATGCATGGAATTGCATAAGAGTGAATAATATTGCAGAAGAGTGCAGGGAATTGCATAAGAGTACATGGAATTACAGAAAAGTGCATGGGATTGTACAAGAGTACATGGGATTGCAGACAAGTGCGTGGGCTTGGATAAGTGTGCATGGGATTGCATAAAAGTGCATGGCATTGCATAAAAGTGCATTGAAGCGCACAAGAGTGCATGGGGTTGCTTAAGAGTGCATGAGATTGCAGAAAAGTGCATCGGATGGCATAAGAGTGCATGAGTTAGCAAAACTATGGATGGTTTGGCATAAAAGTGCATGGGATTGCACAAGAGTGCATGGTATTGCAGAAAAGTGCGTGGGCTTGGATAAGTGTGCATGAGATTGCATAAAAGTGCATGGAAGCGCACAAGAGTGCATGGGGTTGCATAAGAGTGCATGGGGCTGCATAAGAGTGCTTGGGGTTGCATACGAGTGCATGAGATTGCAGAAAAGTGCATGGGATTGCATTAGAGTGCATGAGTTTGCAGAAGTGTGCATGGGTTTGTATAAAAGTGCATAGGGTTGCACAAGAGTGCATGAGTGTGCAGAAGTGCGCATGGGTTTGCATAAAAGTGCATGGAATTGCACAAGAGCATGAGATTGTACAAGAGTACATGGGATTGCAAAAAAGTGCGTGGGAATGCGGAAGAGTGCATAGGATTTTATAAAACTGCATAGGAGTACATTAAAATGCATGGGTTTGCACAAGAGTGCATGAGATTGTTGAAAATTAAATGAGATTGTACGAGAGAACATGAGATTGCATAAGCGAGCATGGGATTGAAATTTCAGAAAGAATGTATACAGTAGTAATAATTAAACCGTCAGTTAAAGCTATTCGTATGAACCAAGAATAAATTATCCATTGCATTTTACCACGAACAATTTATTTCCTCTTAATAAAGGAATTCATTTGATCCATTTAAATTAATTGAAATTTCTCACTCATTGGTGTCCTAAACTATGTTTAAATATCAATCTATATAGTTCTGAAACGTACACCAACACTATAATCAACAAATTATTATATATATTTTTAAATAAATTATAACTTTGTAAATTGTTTTATTTAAATTTAAATGTTCCTTCGGAAATAATAATTAACTTTCATTAGGTTCACCATGTGTAATATTTGAAATTTGACGTTATCAAATGACCCTCTTCCCTCGACAAGTTGTAAAACTGTCAGCGAATAATTGGAATGCCCATTCAGAATTTGGTATTAAGAGAAAAGATAAATTGTTCCTTCCAAGGGAAGAGATTATAAAAAACGAAGAAAAGACGTTGATTGTTCCTCAATTAAAAACCGAAAGCACTAATTGATCGAAGTGTAGGCTTCAAAGCTACAATTTTTCTCAAAATAGGGGAAGTGCGGGATTTTTTCAAAAAAATAGGGGAAGGAAAACTCATAAGTCAAAATTCGTTTTTCGATTCTATTTAATAAATGCCTAAAATACTTCACAGACAAAAATATTCTGCAAAAAAGGGAAATAATGTAAATTGTTGCTAAGATAGGAAAATAGTAAGGAAGAAAATCCTTTTATATTAAATTAATGATGATAATTTTTACTTTAAAATTCTACTATTTGTTTAAAAATTTACATATTTTGGTAGAAACATAATCGTTTTGGTTGAACATGCATCTATTTCTTTGAAAATTTAACTATTATATGGAAAGTGTATTTTATTAGATAAATTAATAATTTTTTTTACTTTGAATATAACTATTTTATTTTTGGTTGGCAATTTATCGTTTTCAGTTTAAGAATGATATATTTTTTAAAAACATTTTTTTATAGATAATTTTGCGTCTTAGATTAAGTCATCTTTGTCGGAAATGCAACTATTCTATTTTATGTCAAAAGGAAACTATTTGGTTGAAAAAATTTCTATTTTCGTACAAAAGTAATCTAATTGATCGAAGTTTCATCTTTTTGGTCTAAAACTGATTTTTTTTAAATTCAAGGATTTTGTTAAAAATTTATTTTTTTGTACTTAAAAAACAATTTTTTCAACAAAAGATATAACTATTCCGTGTTTTAAAATTTTAACTTTGATCTTTCGTATTAAAGCTGCATCTTTTTTATATAGATTTTTTATTGTTAGATGAATAATTATTTCCTTGGTTGAAAATTTAACTGTTTTGTTGAAAATTCATTATTCAATAAAAATTACTTTTTTATCCGAAAGCTTAACTATTCCATTTTTTTTGTTTGTTTGTAAATTGATCTTTTTAAGTTAAAAGTTCAAAATTAGGTAATTGTTTATCTTTAATATAATATAATTATATTCTTGTGTATTATTAAATATATAATGAGAAAGTTTAAATTTAATTTTAAAACTTAAATCATTTTTTAAAAATCAATTTTAAATATTAAAATTTAACTTGTAAACCTAAAAAAAGGTTTTTCTACCAAGATCTACGATTTTTTAATTAAATCAACTTATTCGTTCTTTCTTAGAGAGTTCGGTTTCTGGTGATTCGGATCCCACCTTAAGCGTAACTGCTTTTAGCAGGTAGTTTTAATATAAATTTACTAATAATAATAATTATAAAAATAATAATAAATTAGTAGTAGAATTAATTTCGAGGCCGGTAAGTTTCGGGGAACTTGTATTAGAAACTAGTGTGAATTCAGGAAAACAAGGACGTTTCTCATCTTACGCTTCAGTAAATTCGATTACCGTAACTTAACTGTAATAGTTTACTTTAACAAGTGAATTCAGTTAGCGTCAGTCGAGATTGCGAATTAAATCAAGATCCTCTCATGCTTTAATTCAATTACATATACAACTACAACCCCAAATACCAATGCAATGCTTTTAAAGAACACTCCTTTCTCAGGGTGCAATTTTTTAGGATTTTAAATCCAAAATTTAACATTTACTAGCAACGTATTTTAATCTGCAATTAACTAAAATTACGCAAAATTACCCATACATTCAAAACTGTATACAAGACTCTTAAGTGGTAGTTTAAAAGCTACGTCTAGCTATTTCTAATACTTTTTCCAACCATTTCCCTTCTTCATCACACATCATCACAAAAACTTAACCGCCCCCCTTCCTCCCGAGTGACGTCATTAATATGAACACACAGCCCCTCCTTTTTGTTCTCATCATTTATGATTAGTAGAGTATTAGATTAGTCCTAAACGTTCAAAAAAGTTAACAAACTACTCTAAATTAACATTTTAATTTTCAATTTTATTAATCTGAATAACCTAATCCGAATTCCGGTGCTCCGTAGAAACCCTTCTCTTTATTGGGTTGTGGGTGGGCGGAAGAGCAATTATAGCTGTTTTTGCAATTAAATCATATTCCAATGAAAGAGAGCTCGAATTTGTACGAGAGAGGTAGGCCAAAACAAAACACCATTACTTGCGGTAAAAAAAACAGAACTTGAAGTTTATTGATCCTGGCAATAAAAACCTCTACTCAGTGAGCAGAGGAAAAAGCCTTTACAATTCTACACTTGTAACTAGAAAAGCAAACACACCAAAACTCAGTTCACACAAACCAATAACGGGACTCGACAATCCAGGCGGTGATTCACTGTACTGATCCAAATACAAGTGTGCTCCACATGACAATGATCCAACATAAGCAACGTTAGCATTTCACAAAACCGTAATCCAAAATGTGACGAGGCACAACACAGAACAAGAAGGAATACCATATACCCAAAATACAAACTAGGCTACTGTGTCAGGGGGTCAAGTGCACATGAGAAGGAGCACAAAAAGGAGAACTCCTACGTTTGACTACTTACGAAGAAGTGAAAGACTATACGACGCAACCCTGCAGGGATAGACGACCGCTTATAAGTTTTCCTAAAGTTTACGATCGCAGTACGTGACCGGGCAATGGCCCACCGGAGAAACAATTAACTACGATCGGTCCAAGATCATGGAAGACAACAGGCGCGCATGGTTTGCACAATAAAATCAAGGTAACCCCACTCACGGTCCACAGGTACCGCAACAGTTTATAATGATGGAAGGACTAGAGGGCTGAGGCGCACGACGTGGCGACGTAAGGTGGTAGTTGCCATCTTAATTGTCACGACTCTTACTAAACCGTCAGGACCGGGAAGTACTTGAATTACTCGTCCCAATGGTCATTTTGACCGTGGATACCTCTCGTCTTTTACTAGGACGAGTTGTCCGACTGAGAAGTTCTACTTTGGATCACGCCATTTGCCTCTATCTTGGAGATGATGAAGGTAATAAGATGACCAACGTTTCCAAAAATTTTCTCGAGTGCGCTGAAGCAACTGGAATCGTGATAGCTGTTTTTAAGTACTTCTGAGATTGCTGCATCAGGAAGGAGGGCCAACGGATATCCAACTAGGAAGTGGGCTGGAGTGAGTGCAGCCAAATCGTCCAATAATAATTCCTTAAATGTGAGCTTATGTTCTCTTATCACCCTTTTAAATTGATGTTTGATAGATTTCACTCTAGCCTCCCACACTCCCTCGCAATGAGGCGTATTTGGTTGAATGAACTGTTAGTCGTTCCCTTGATTGGTAAGTATTGCTGCCACTTCACCGTAGAATTTGGAGCCGGCAGCAAAAATTTCTCGAAGTTCTCGAGCAGCTCCTTGGAAAGTGATATCTTTTGTCAGAATAGAGGCGGCGGCAAATCCCTCGCCTACCGATAAATCTGCGATAAGCAGCCAAAAATCAGGCAGCAATTAAGTCATTTACGAATTTCAGATAAATTTCACGAGTGTCAAAGCATACGAAGAGAGCGATGTAACCTTTGTATGCGCGATGCCCCCTTCCTTTTGTTGTGCGCACTTAAATCGGTCCAGCATAGTACAAATGTTGAAGAGTCGAGAAGGTGTGACTCGGTTCTTTGGTAGATCGCCCATTAATTGAGATGCTAAGCGGCGATTAACACGTTAAAAAATGTTGCACAGCTTTTTATTTCAAGGTTAACTAGTCGTGGTCTACCCAAAATCCATGTATGCCGAAGCAAGAAATTTAGCGATAGTGTGGGCCCACCATGCAGAGAGAAAAGGTGGGCATGGCGAACGAAAAGACGACTGAGAGATGATGAGTAAGGAAAAATTGGAGGGAGCCTGGCCTCATGCGAAAGGTCAGCGTGTTACAAGCGTCCTCCAAATCGCAAAATCCCATCCTCTCTTCCCACAAAGGTATTCAATTTTCTTAGCGGATTCCCTTGAAGTAACGATCCCTCAGAATTTAACAACGAGATTTTTGAAGAAAAATTTTATGCTTGAACCATACGAATGACCGCGAAGCGAGCGTCAGCAATCTCTGATGCGGTGAGAAAGGCGGCAGTCAGGTCCTCCGTTTCGAAATTTGCGTATTCTAACGAGAGGTCAGTGATCGGAGCAAGCCAGCCGAGAGGATCGAATAATTGCGATATTCTTGATAGGATAGATCTTTTAGTATAGCGCTCAACGGCAGTATTTATTTTAGTGATACTAACTCCAAAAGTACCTGTCGCTGGGTACCAACGCCAAACCAAAGTCATGACTGATTCATTCAAGTCAATATGCTTATCGATCTTGTTTAGCTGGTCGCGATGATGCAAAAACTAAGGTTGGTTTGCCGTCCAACTGTCCAGCTTGATTCCAGCCAAATGTAAAAGTTCACATAATTCATCTAGCTTTTTTATCGCAAGCTAAAAATTATCCGATTCCTAGATTGACAATTTTTTGAACGATGATTACGCAAACAATTAAAACACAAACGTAGGCGATACAACTCTTGGTGGCGTTCATTGGGGGGTTTTCCTTTATACTCAGGACATGCAGTGATATAATGTCCTACCTTACAGAGTGGGCATAGAAGGGCTGAATAGGACGGGCCTATTATTTGTCTTAGTGTCAGCAGCAATCATACAGAGTGCATGAGAGCGATGTACCAGAAATTCTGTGAAATCATGAAAACTGGAAAAACGATCTAGTATTTTTATATCCGTTGAGGCTCCCGAAGCGCTTGAGACAGCTTTGCGATCCTTTACACTAAGATCAACCTCCCACAGCTTACGAGACTCAGAGTCTAAGCGTCTGGCCAATGCATATACTAACCATATTCCCCAATGCTCCACAGGCATTTCAAGGTTTCTCAACGCGCGTACGACATGCTGAGCCTCATCGCTGAATACACGCAACTCCTCCGCAGACTCCCTTTTAAAATGTGGCAAGTTCAATAAAGCAGTTAAAAGATTATTTACACACAGGCGAGGGTTGGAAAATCGCCCTTTCAAAGCCTGCCAAGTTGATAAGGAGTTCAAGTTAGTCTTAGCTTAATGTAAACTGGAATTTATCCAACATCACCCAAAACAACAAGAAAATAGAACAGAGAAAAGGATAATTCTCCAAAAGCATGTAAAGCTCATAAGTCTTTATTAATTTAAGGTAAATCTAAATGAACACGCGTTAATCCTAAATTCAAGTGATACTCTGCATGGAGAATAACCACCACAACACCATGATCCACCTCTCAACTTTTCAAAGGCTCAAGAACCCCTTCAATCCGGCTTGAAGGACCAAAATGATTTTGCAATTATATCATATTCCAATAGCAGCTGTGGTCCGCAGTACTGATCCAAATACAAGCGGTGATCCACGTGACAATGATCCATCATAAGCAACGGTAGCACTTCACACCTGAGTGATCACAACGGCGATCCGCCACAGGACAAGGCGCAGATCAAGAGCACACAACCGTAATCCAAAATGTGACGAGACACAACACAGAGCGAGAAGGATTACCATATACCCAAAATACAAACTAGGTCACCGTGTCGGTTGGTTTAGGCACACACGAGACGAAGTAGAAAAAGGAGAACTTCTACGTTCGACTAATCACGAAGAAGTGAAAGACTATACGACGCGACCCTGCAGGGATAGACGACCGCTTACAAGTTTTCCTAAAGTTTACGATCGCAGTACGTAACGGACAATTGTCAGCCGGAGAAACAATTAACTGTGATCGGCCGAAGACCATAGAAGACAACTAACCCGTAAAAAAAATTATTTTTTGTTTGAATTAAATTGATTACAAATATGTACGTCTTTTCTGTTTAAGTTTAATTTTTATAATTGATTTTTAAAGATTCAATTTATGGTTCAAAAAAATCTTCATTTAATTAAATATACAACTTTTTGGCAAAAAATTCATCTTCCTTGACTGAAAATTCATTTGTTAATTTTTACTCATCATAAATTCGTATTTTTATAGAAAATTCATTGTTTATGACTATTCTGTTCAAAATGTGTTCTTTTGGAAATATTTAATATTTTATGGTAGAAAAGTCTTCTTCTTGGTTAAAGATTACAATATTTAGTTAAATTGTAAAAAAAATTAAACTGGTTAAAAAGACGTTCTTTTTCTGTTTAAAATTTATTTTTTAAACTGAAAATTCGACGATCCCATTTGTAGATCAAAAATTATCTTTTTTTACTGGACATTCAACTATTTGGTTTGAAATTCATCTTTCTTGATTGAAAATTCATCTAATTGACTGCAATCTCAACTATTTTGTTAAAAATTATTTTTTTTTTAGAAAATTCAACTTTTCTCATTAAAGTTCGTCCTTTCTTATTCAAAGTCAACCCTTTATTATAGAAAAGATTTTTTCTAAAAATTCAGCTGACTTCGAAAAATGGAATTTGTTTCCTTGAAAATTTAACTATTTCTTTAAAAATTAAACTATGGTTTTAAGAATACATCCCTTTTGCTTAATAGTTCAACTATTTGGTTCTTGATACAACTAGTCTACTAAAATTGAAATTTGTTGAGAATTAATTAGACGTGTGCATTTAGTCGGATCGAATGTGATATTTTCGATCCGATCTGCGTTCATTTTCGGATCGAATATTTCGA
>JAAAKG020190346.1:0-16101 GCA_010014905.2 Druon quercuslanigerum
CAATTAGAATTTCAATTAGCAAAAAAAAAAGAACTTTATACAAAGTAGTTCAATTTTAAATTAAATGTGTAATTGAAACATTTGTAATTTCAACCATAAAGAATCATTTTTTAAATAAAAAAGGTGAAACAAATGTTCCAATAACATGATGAATCTGCATCAACAAAATTAATTTTATACAAAAAAAATTTAACTTTGAACCGAGTTCTTGAATTTGAATTAAAAGAAAAGATTAATTCTCAACGAAAATTTTACTTGAATACAAAATTACTTTCAATAAAGAAGATTAATTTTCAATCAAAAACTTCAAGTTTTAACTAAAAATAGAATGATTAAATTTTCGTGCATAAAAATTAATTTCCAACAAAGAAAAAACAACGAATTTCCAATAAAATAGTTAAATCTACAAATATGCTGCTACTTTTACGAATAAAATTCACTCTTATTCAATTTGATATTACTAATTAATATTAATAATATGAATGTTGATACTGTATTAAATTAAATTTAAACCGATTCAAATTCCTAACTTTTAAAGTAAAAATATTGCATTTTCAACAAAACAGACGAATTTATAAACACATAGTTCATTTTTCAAACCTGAAAGATTAATTTTCTACAAGAAGGACGATTTTCCAACAAAATGCGTAAATCCTTAACCAAATAGTTGAATTTCCAACTAATAATATCAATTTTCAAAGAGATAGTTGACCTTCGATCTAAAAAAAATAGTTTTCAAACAAAAATGGAATTTAAGTTTTTAATTAAAAAAATTAATGTTTTTACAACAAAAAAACAAACAAATTTTTAATCAGTGATGCATTTTGAACGAAAATAATTAATCCTTAACTCGGATGGAAAAATTTTTAACCAAGAAATTATTGTCAACATAACTGATGAATTTGCAACTAAAATGATGAATCTTAACTAAAGTAGTTGAATTTTTAACCAAGAAGATTAATTTCGATTAAAGAGACGAATATTCAACAAAATACATAAATATTCTGTTTGTTTATCAGTTTAAAAAAGTTAAACTAAACACAAACTATAATTACAAAAAAGTTGTTATATTTTTAACTAAAATGATTGATTATGAACTGCATTAAACAATTTTGTCAAAAATCAGCAAATAAATTCAGGCAAATTTTCAGAATTAAAATTAGAAAAACTGTATATTATAAAACGTGAAAATTGAATTATTGTACAAAAAATATTCCATAAAACATAAAGTAATTTTAAATGGGAAACACTAAAAATGAAAACATTTCTACTACGGAGCGTTGTAAATTAAACGATTCTGAACTTCTGTTAAAACTGGAAAAATGTCACCAAGAATTTTGATATTAAAACTATTTTATGCTCAACATTAAATTCAATTTTAATTTAAATTATAAATTTTTTAAAATGAAATACTCAACAAGAAATTGTTCAATTACTGAGGTATCAATTTTAGATAGTTTAATTTCGACTAATTGAGATTTTGAACAATACAATTTTTAATTTTTTAATCTCGAATCGTGTAATTTTTAATACTTCATTGAGAATTATTATTAATTCTTGAAATATTGTAATTAAAGAACACAATACGAGATTTCTAGGATATTTTTTCAAATTTTGAAATTGCACTAGCCTTTCATTTCGAATTTTTTTTTTAAATTGAGTATGAAATTTTCAATATTTTGAAACATTTTCAAATAAAAAATAATTAAATTTTTTATTCCTGGTTCTGAAATGTATGCACCACCCATTTAATATCACATAAAATTATTCCATTTTTAACGATATTGATTTTAAATTCTTTCGAAAAGTGCAAAGTTTTATTTATAATTTTTTCTAGATTACAAGACGAAATGTTTAAGACTTCCATCGAGTTGGATGTGAGAAAAATTAAAAAAAAATTGATTAATATTTTACCTGTGTTGATGCGGGCAGATTCTTTATATTAAACAGTTTTCTTATGATAAAAAGAAATGTTTTCAATCTTTTTCTGAAGCTGAAGACGGAATTTTTTTATTTTTAACATTTTTATTCAATTGAAAGGGGAGACATCTTGTTACTTATTTTTTGTTCTGAATTTTGTGATTTTTTCCATTTTTTCTTCATTTGACTTGGGATGATAAGGGAGAATTTTCTCGTTAGATTTTTGTTGACATTTTGAGTTTAAAATATTTATTTCATGATATTAATGCATGTTCTTTTAAAATATTGAAGGAAGTTAATAAAAATTCCTTCACAATAAAGTCTGCTTTATTCAGAGAGTGTTTAACTTTTATATAATAGATTTACATATTTATGAAAAGTTCACTGCGTTTTAATTTTCAGTATCTCCAACAATTTTTAAATTTTCTCTTGTATGAATGGAAAATATCGTAAGTCATGATTGTCTAAATTTACTGATGTCAAATATTAATGTTGATCACCAAGAATTGTGATATTAAAACTATTATGTACTCAACATTGAAATATTCCAAGTATTTTAAACATATTTAAATCGCTTAAACATTAAGAAAAATTTAATTGTTAATTATACTTTTAAAAATTCAACCATTTTAATTTTAATTGCCAAATAAAACTTATGAAAAGGAAAATTTAAAAATTTAGCGTTCAACATAAAAATTCTAATCTTTAAAATAGCAAATACACAAAATGAAAGAAATTGTTTAAATACTGGGGTATAAATTTTAGATAGTTTTATCTCGATTAATTGCGATTTTGCAAAATACAATTTTTAACATTTTAATCTCGAATCGTGTAATTTTTAATACTTCATTCAGAATTATTATTAATTCTTTAAATGCTCTATTAAAAGATTTTAAATGATTCATCTTTTTAAATTTTCAACTAGAATTCGGATAATTTTACAATAATAAATAAAATATAGAAAACTAGAAAAACAGAAAAGAACGCAATACGAGATTTCTAGGATATTGTTTCAAATTTTGAAATTGCACTAGCCTTTCATTTCGAAATTGTTTTTTTTTTAAATTGAGTATGAAATTTTCAATATTTTGGAACATTTTCAAATGAAAAATAATTAAATTTTTGATTCCTGGTTCTGAAATGTATGCACCATCCATTTAATATCACATCAAATTATTCCATTTTTAACGATCTTGATTTTAAATTCTTTCGAGTATGCAAAGTTTTATTTGTAACTTTTTCTAGATTACAAGACGAAATGTTTAAGACTTCATTGAGTTGGATATGAGGAAAATTAAAAAAAAAATTGATTAATACTTTAACTGTGTTGATGCGGACAGATTCTTTATTTTCAACAGTTTTATTATGATAATAATAAATTTTTTCAATCTTTTTCTGAATCTAAAGACGGAAAGTTTTTCTTTTTAACTTTTTGATTTTATGTTCAATTTTTTATCTGAATCGGAAGAGAGAAATTTTTTATTTTTAACATTGTTATTATTTAATTCAATTCAATTAAATGAAATTATTCAATTCAAAATAAGGAAATGTGTGAAATTAAATTGTTTCTACACTGGAAGATTGAATTTTTGTTTTCAAATCATTTTTGGATTGGAATAAGAACATTTAGTATTTTAAAACTTTTTGTTGAATTGGAAGAAACGAAATTTTGGTTTATCGTTTTTGTCTGAATTGGAAGAGGGATTAAAAAAACATTTTTGTTAATATTTTAAATGAGTGAAAGATAAAAAGGGAAATTTTTTTGTGAATCGGAAAAGGAACATTCTTTATTTTTAACATTTTTATAGAGTTAGAAGGGAATAAAGATGGTTTTTAATTTTAAAAAATTTATTTCATTTGGCGTGGGATGATAAGGGGGCATTTTTTAGTTAGATTTTTGTTGACATTTTGAGTTTGAAATATTTATTTCATGATATTAATGCATATTGTGTTAAAATATGGAAGGTAGTTAATAAAAATTCCTTCGCAATAAAGTCTACTTTATTCAGAGAGTGTTTAACTTTTATATACTAGATTTACATATTTATGAAAAGTTCGCTGTGTTTTAATTTTCAGTATCTCCAACAATTTTTAAATTTTGTCTCGTATGATTCGAAAATATCGTAAGTCATGATTGTCTGAATTTACTGGTGTCAAATATTAATATTGCAATTTCAACAAATAAAACCCTTCTAGGGTTTAATAAAATATCCAGAATAGCAGTTTTCAAAATTATCCACCATGTACATATTTTACCAGATATTGCTTCTGAGCATAATATAACTCTTCACTAGAATATTTTCTATAATATAACAAATATAATATGTAATATTCATGTAAGTCTTTCCAATCTTCATATGTTGATTAGATATGTGACTTATCTAACTTCAGGTGCATTTAAATAATATGAAAAATGTATTTTCAACTCAAAATATAATAATTATCTAGCTCAGTAATTAAAACAAAATAAAGTTATCACATTTCAATGCCGATGGTATAAGTTCCAAACTTGCTAAAAATATTTATGTCCTTTTTACCTCTCGAAATAAAAAAATAGATTCATAAAACCTTTTTTTGAATTCTGAAAGGGGCCCTAAATATGTATTTTATCACTCAACTTAGACTTTATTAGTTGATAAACTAACTCTAATCTGGTGAATCTTTTACGACTCTTTTTATTTTCTCGTGTTTAATCGGTGATCTGGACATACGTCGTTGCCAGGTGTTAATTTTTTTCTTTTTTTCACGTAATCCCTCTAAACCTGCTGGTAACTTCCTCTTCAAAGTCTTTGGCGAGCTACTGTAACAGTGATCACTATCAACATATTTTTGTAATGAATATACAGAAATTTCGGTTCTTGGAAATCCAGCAATTTGACTTTTCAGTTTTTGGGTAGGTATGGCAGCAGATGACTCCTGAAATAGTAAATAATTAATTATACTTGAAAATATCTGAAGTCAGCTTGCTACGAAATTTCAATTTCGAAATTCCGTCACTTTCCCTGAACAATTTTTCATTTTCCATGACCATTATCAATTTTTCTTTCTGCTACCAAAACAGCCTTTTACTTAGTAGATATAAAAATTGTTTCTAAATTGATTAAAAATTTGTTCAGTGATAACAGTCGTACAGAGTTTCATCCAAAAATTACGTCAGATGATTTAATTTAATCATACTGTTTCTTATGAAGTTTCAACAAAACAATATCAATTTTAAGTGAAAAATATAATTCTAAATCAAAAACAAAACAAATTTTTAACAAAATCGTTAAATTTTTCAATCATAAAGATTAATTTTTTAGAAAAAAGACTTATTTAAAACAAAATACATGATTTTTCAACCAAATAGTTGAGTTTTCAACAAAAAAGTAGAATTTAAGCCAAAAATGGAATAATTGAATTTTCAGTTAAAACATCGAAAATGTTTAATTTTGAAGCCAATAAGAAGCATTTTCTACAAGATAGTTGCATTTTATAACCAAAAATATGAATTATCTACAAAAATAACTAAATTTTCAATAACAAAAAAAAAACAAGTTTTAAATCAAATACATCAATTTTCAACTAAAAAAGATAAATTTTAAAGCAAAACTGGAATAGAGACATTTCCAGTTTAAAAAATAAATTAAAATAAATAAAACGATTTTTACACAGAATAAATGATTTTCATTAAAAATCATCAATTTTTCACGACGAAAATGAATATTTTAACAAGATAAATTTGGATCAAAAAACCAGAATTTGCAACCAAATAGTTGAGTTCTAAAAGTAAAAAAAAGAGTTTTCTACAAAAACAACTGAGTTTTTAACCCGCAACTGTAAATTATTGAACAAAAAAGTTGTTGAATTTTAAAGTTTAAAAAATTACTTTTTCAAAAAAGATAAATTTTCGACTCAAAAAAGTGTAGCATTAAGCAAAGTACGTGAGCTTTCAATTAGAAAAGAAAAATTTGGTTAAAAAATTATTTTTAGTATAAAAAAGCGAATTGTCAATTAAAAAATGTTTTCAACGAAAGGAATTAATCTTCAACCAAAAAGATTACTTTTTAACTAAGAATATGCATATTCTATTTAAATTTTTTTTTTTACAAAATACACGAATTATTAATAAACAAAAACAAGAATTTTCAAGAAAATAGTTAAATTTTTAACTGAAGAAATGAATTTTTGATCAAAAAAATTAAAATAAAAAAATCAATTATTAACCAAATAGTTGATTTTTCGTCCAAAAAGATGATTTTTTAACCAGAGATTAATTTTCCACTAAAAGAATACGAATTTTAAAATAATAAAGATAATTTTCGAACAATAAAACAAATTTTCAACTAAAGAAATGACTTTTTAATCAAAAAGATTAATTTTTCACTGAGAGGATTAATATTTTACGAAAAATACGAATTTACAACAAAATACATGAATTATCAATTAAATAGTTAAAATTGTAACAAACAAAAAAAGTTTTTTAACTAAAATAATGAATCATCAACCAAAGAAATTAATTTTCAAGAAATTGGTTCCACTTGCACTTAAGTACTTGAACTTTCAACCTAAAAAGATAAATTCTTAAAAAAAAGTTAGTAGTTGATATTTTAATCAAAAGTGATTTTAATTTTAAAAGGTTAACAGTTAAATTCAATCAAAGAGACGAATTTTTACAAAAGAAAGAATATTCAAACCGGAAATATGATTTTTTAACCAAAAAAAGTTCATTTTTAACCGACCAATTGAATTTTTAACTCAAAAAAACGAATTCTCAACAAAACAGTTGAATCTAAACCAAAAAGAATGACTTTTTAACAAAAATATTATATTTGTATCAAAAAACCAGCAAAAAACAAATAATAAATTTTGTAACCATAAGATAGATTCTAAACCCAAAAAGAAGTAAAAAGAAGTTTGTAAGATTGACTTGTGATTAATACATTTTCTTTTCTAAATCTAATTTGAATAAGGGTCCACGTATATTTTTAGAAAAACGCCTTATATAATTTTTAGATGACCCCTAAACTTCCAAATCACTTTATCAAAAATGTCCTGACTCTTTCAGGTTTTCCCTGACAGTCCCTAACCAGTTATAAATTTCCTGACCTGCAGCAACCCTGAAAGTAATTTGAAATCCACACCTCTTCAATTTTGGTTTCAACTTTGTTTTTCATTTGTAAATCCTGTACTAATTTCTCCAGGGACATTATCGTTTCCGTAAGTTTCTCATTTATCGGCACCAGTTTTTCTAAAGACTTCACTTTTTTCACAAGTTCTTCATTAGTCGCCCTTAGTCTTGTTATTTCTTGTTTAGGACTCATTTTTACATTTGATAAAATCTATTTGAAATATGCATTGATTAGTACAATTAAATATATAATATAAAATACTGGAAAGAATTTGTCTAGACCCACAGTTTTTGTATCGGCAGTAATATTTCCAAAACTCTTGGCATTTGAACTTCCACTTGCATTAGGATCGATCGATGAACGCTGGCAAAGAATCATTTTAACGTTGCCCTTTGTCTTTAAATTACCAAGAAGATTGACATGCACAAGATTTTTCATCTCTGGTTTCATTATTTTTTTCGACTCATTGACATTAGACGTGATTAACTCTCCCATACTAGTTGAATACTGGGAAAGAGCCATTTTTAAATTTGCATCTTTAACAGGATTCTCCGCAATACATATGACGTTTGAATTTTGTCCTGAGGTCGTAATTTGAGACGCATTTTGATCAGAAGTATTTTCTACCTGTAAATAAATACAACTGAGTATATAACTTTATTTTTTATTCAATTCTGATTTTTTTTTAAATTAATTTTTGTAGGAGATGAGTAGTTTACATATTTTATTTATCACAGGCTTCACAGTCTTTAACCTTCTTCTGAGTTTTATATATATTTCCGAAATAAATTAATAGAACCCAATAAGAAAATCCACTTATTTTTGGTTGAAATTTCACTATTTTCGTTTGATAAGTCTACTAGTTAATTTTTCGTTAAGAACTCCTATTTTTTAATTTGGAAATGTTATGATTTGGTGCAAAATCGAACAGCTTTGTTGAAAATTCATTTTTTGGTTTGAAAATGTAACTAATTTTACTATTAAATAAAAAAACAATCGAAATCTTTTCTCAAAATCGGCCCAGAAAGATTTGAGAGATCTGATTTTTTAATTTTTTATATAATTTTTTTTTTATTTAACAGCAAACTTGACATTAAAATTGTTTAAAAAGTTTTTTTTTTAATGACTTATATTTATTTCAAACATACAGATATTCAATTTAAATAAATTTAATTATTTTTATTAACAAATTAATAAACGAAATTGTTTCTTCGTAATTAAAAATACTTAGAGAATTTTTTTTCTTCTGTTGGTCGGATACAATAAAGAATTGTTAGTATTTCAATTTAAAAATGCAAAGCATTTGTAAAATTTATAAACAAATTTGATAAAAACTACAAATCTCACAAAATTTCACGTTTTAA
This sequence comes from Druon quercuslanigerum, assembly GCA_010014905.2. NCBI lineage: Eukaryota > Metazoa > Arthropoda > Insecta > Hymenoptera > Cynipidae > Druon > Druon quercuslanigerum. The sequence goes on from JAAAKG020190346.1 coordinate 8,396, forward strand.
TCATTTTGTCCTTATAACAAAATTGATGAAAAATTTGTTTTCAATTAACAATTTTGATCAGTTTTTATACCTAATAACAGCTCTTACTAGTTGAATCAATTTGAGAAACAAATACGGATTTTCATCAATTTTTAAATAGCAGATTTCGTTTTTTTAACGAAATTAATTTTACGTAACTTAGAAAAATCCTTAACTTATTTTCATAAACTAATAATATCTAATTTGATAAACTATTTCATAAATAAATTTACAAATAGACTACTTGTCAACAAATAGATTATGTTTTTTGTTACGAAATTGACTGCTAGTCATTCAAAAATAACCTCATTGATTAGAATACTTTGTTAGGCAACAACATTATTGTTTCTTCTTTAAATAAATTTTATTAACAAATACAGGTTTTCGTCAATTTTCAATCGGCAGATTTAGTTTTTTGTTACTAAAAAATTTGTATATTACTCGAAGAACTCTTTCTCTTATGTTACTTTATTGAAAACAAATAATTTTTTATTTTGTAAACAATTTTATATACAAATTTAGAAATTGGATACTTGTCAGAAAATCAACAAAGTCTCCTAATAAACAAGGTCCCTTCTGAGTCACTGGCAGTAGATTTGGTAAATAACTAGATTTGTTGAAAAGTAGGCAATTTGATTATTTATTTATAATGTATTATATAATATATAATATAATTTATAATTTATTTAATATATTTATATAACTATAATCATTAATTGAAAATTCAACAATTTTGTTGAACATTCATTTTTCGGTTTGAAAATGCATTTCTTGCTGTAGAAATTGCATCTACTTTAGTTAAAATTAATCTGTTTTGGGTGGCATTTAAAATTTTTGCTAACTATTTGATTGAAAATGTATGTATTTGGTTGAAAATTCGTCTTTTTGTTAGAAAATTACACTTTTTGTTTAAAAATATTAGGAAAAAATTAGTATTTTCAGGCAACTGTTTTGTAGAGAATTCATCTTTTTGGCTTAAGAATTCAACAATTTGGTTAAAAATTTAACTATTTAAAAAAAAATCGTTTACTTTTTATTGAAAATTTAACTATTCCATTGTTTTAGTAGAAAATTAAACTTCTTACCCGATAATTGATATTTTGGTTTAAATTTTAACTATTTGGTAGTTGATCTTTCAACCAAGGAGTTTAATTTTCAACCTAAACAAATGAATTTTGAGTGAAAAATTGTAAAAGGTGATACTTCAAGAGAAAAAAGACTTTAATTTAAAAAAAAACAGTTGGATTTAATCAGCAAAGACACATTTTTCAGCAAAATAGTGAATTTTTAACCAAGAAAATTGATTTTGTACGACAAAAGACAAATTTTTTAAGAAATAAATCAATTTTCAAACAAATATCCAAACTATTTTTAAATTAAAAATGGTTTATAAAGTTACAATTGGGCTTTTACACTTGTTTAATTACAAAGTCTTTCCAAATGAAAGAGTTTAATTTTTAACGTTGAAATCTGAAAATTCTGAAATTTTGAACTGATTCCGAATCGTCTTGTAAAATCAATTATTATTATTCACTTTTAAATCCCTCATGTATGCTTTAATTTTAAAAATCATTATAATTTATATTCACATTTAACCAACTTAAAAAGGTTTTTTTTAATCAAAAATTGTTGATTTCAAACGCCAATTTTTAATTGTTTAAGTCTTTAAACTGCATTTTCAAATTCTTTAAATTTAAATGGACGCTTAAAAATTTCAAATCTAAAGTGGAACATTTTTAAAGTGATAGTTTTTCGAATTCCGGATTCTAAACTTAATGATATCATAATTAAAAAAGATTACAATTTAACAAATTATTTAAAAAACGGTTGAAATCAAAGTCGGCCAGATTTTTTTCTACAAATTTGTAAAATTCCCGGTCAAAAAATTAGCCTCATTTCCCGTCTTTTCCCTGCTTCAAAAAATTCGCGATCAATTTTCATTTTTCCCGGTCCAGTCGCCACCTTGATTGAAGTTAATTTGCAACCATTGGAAATTTTTATCACACTATTTTGACTTTTTAATTTATTTTATGGCACTATTTGCAAACTCGAAAGTGAAACCAAGGCCTGTGAATCTCTCCTTGTAAATTTATGTAATTAAATAATAATACTAACGTTACTCTTTTGCAAATTAAGACACGGAATTGCTTCTTTTCGAAGCCTCTTTCTTTTTCCACTGCTTCGAAAATCATCTGGTTGAAAATGTTCACTGCACACTCTGTGCTCTTTTTTGGGAGTCCAGCTCTCTTTATTTATTGCTTGGAGCCATTTCTTTAATCTAACAGGATCCTCTAATGGAAAACTGCAATAGAAATATTGAAAAACTTACTAAAATTATAAAACTGATTAAAAATAAGGACAATTATTTGGATAAAATAGCAGGTTAACTATGGTAGGTCTTTCGTGAATCAAGTTTTCTATATTGTAGTCAAATACTTACCTGTGAAACGAGAGCATACAGTCTTTATAACTTTTATTTGCACATCCTTCAGCACTGCAGATTCCCATTTTTCAGTTTTACAATTTCAGTATAACTGCGTATGGATAAAAATTTGCGTTCGTAATCGTGTAAACACCATGAAGACGTAAGTTCAGGATTATTATGTTCAAATAGAAAGGAAAGTTTATTCGGTTTCAATACCAATTTTAAATAGACTAACAGACCCCAAAACAGGTTTCGCGGAAATTCGTTTCGCGATTCTTGATACCGCTTATCTACAGATTCGCTTTATACACGGTAGAGTTATCGAATGTGGAAGCGCCAAATTCAAATGGACCAAGGATTTTTCTTTTTTTTCGTAAAAATATTACTTTTAAATAACCAAAAAAACACAAGCAATAAAAATAGTACTATTTCAATGCTTGAAATCGTTCATGAAAAAAAGTTTTTAATTAATTAATAGATGTTTGAAATGATGGAACAATTTTAAATTAAAGCGTTTGAAATTAAACCATTTCGACTTTAAACTTTGTAAATAAACAAATTAAAAATTAAAACATGCATTATTTGAAAATTTCCAATTTTAATACTTAAAAATTCATCATTTTCTATTACAATAATTGTAAATTCGGATTATGTACAGATTATGTAAAAATATCACTTTATAAATAACCAAAAATAAGAATATTACCGTTTGAATATTTAAAATCGTTCATTAAACAAATTTTCAATAAATACAATTTTGAAATAATGAAATAATTTAAAATTAAAGCGTTTGAAATTAAACCAGTTCGACTTAAGACATTGTTTGAAAATTTCTAATTTTATCATTTAAAATACATAAATTTATAATTTAATAATTGTAAATATAAGTTATTCAAAGACTTTCAAAAAAGTTAAAATATTACTTTAAATGCCATATTTTTTGAGATTTATGAATTTTGTATGTTTTAATTTGTAACATCTTCAAATTTTAAATAATTCTTTTTGCAATGCATACTCTTAATTTTTTTCTTTGCACACCTCAAAATTACTATTATTTAATTTTTAATGTTTAGAATCATAAACTTAATTTTTTTAATTTAGGGAACAGAATTTTAAGATGCTGGAATAATTTTTAATTGAATGCGTTTAAAATTGAACAAGTTTGACTTGGAAGTTTATGAATCGAATAATTTCAAATTAAAACTTGCATTATTAGAAAATTTTCAATTTTAGCTATTAAAATATTACAATTTCTATTTTAATAATTGTAAATATAAATTCATTAAAGAATAATAAATTAAATTTGCTCAAAATTTTCCAGTTAAAATTCAAATTAAAAATATTACTTAGAAACGTCCAAAAATGCAAAGAATAAAAATATTACTTTAAATGTCATAATTAAAATAATAATCGTAGATTAAGAAATTTAATATGATTTAATTTTTAATCCTTAAAATCGCTTATTTAAAAATTGAAAAAATGAAGCAATAGAAATGTGAAATTCCGGATAAATTTCAAATTAAAACTTACATTATTAGAAAGTTTCCAATTTTAGCTCTTAAAACATTACAATTTCTATTTTAATAATTGTAAATATAAATTCATTAAAGAATAATAAATTAAATTTGCTCAAAATTTTCCAGTTAAAATTCAAATTAAAAATATTACTTTAAATGTCATCAATATTAAGATTTTTGAATTTTAAATGTTTAATTTGTAACATTTTAAAAATTAAAATGATTTTGCTTACCCGCCTGACCATAGATTAACAAATTTAATATGATTTAATTTTTAATCCTTAAAGTCGCTTATTTAAAATTTTTTTAAATGAAGCAATAGAAATGTGAAATTCCGGATAAATTTCAAATTAAAACTTTATGAATCGAATAATTTTAAACTAAATGTTACGTTATTTGAAAATTTTACATTTTAAAATTAAAATGAAAATATTACTACTAAAATAACAAAAAATACCAAAAGTAAAATTATGTACTACTTTAAATATTAACAATTTTGACACTTGAATTTTAAATGTTTAATTTTTAACATTTCCAAATTAAAAATAAAATCTTTTTACGGTGCCTAATCTTAAAAAAAAATTATCTACAGAACTTATATTAAATATTACTTAATTATAAAGGTTTAAAATCGTTTATTTCAAAATAAAACAAAATAAGTAATAGATTTTTTAAATGCTAAAACAATTTACAATTGTGAGCGTTTGAAATTAAACAAGTTCAAATCAAAACGTTCTAAATTGAATAATTTTTAATTAAATCTTGCCTCACTAGAAAATTTCAAATTTTAGCGCTTAAATTTTAACAATTTCTTATTTAATTGTTAATTGAGCAATTTATATGTATTCAACAGTTTAAATCAACGTATAAAAAGGAACTATTAACTTAATAGTTCAATCCTCAATCAAAAAGATGAATTTTCAACAAACAAGATTATTTTTCTACTAAAAAGATGACTTTTCAACAAAATACAACGGTTATTAACAAAATTGTTTTTTTTAAAGATAAAAAGTCGAATTATATACAACTCAGTTTCATTTTCAAACAGAAAATATGATTTTTCGACAAAAAGGTAAATTTTCTGTAGAATATTTAAACGTTCATTAAAATAGTTAACTAAAATAATGAATCTTGAAAAAAGAAATTAATTTTAAGACGAGTACAATATTCAACCAAATAGTTGGAGTTTAATTAAAAAGATATATTTTTTTCCAAGAATGGAATAATAATCAATAATAATCAAATAATTTGAAACTAAATGTTACGTTATTTGAAAATTTTACATTTCTAAATTAAAATGAAAATATTACTTCTAAAATAACTAAAAATGCCAAAAGTAAAAGTATGTACTACTTTAAATATGAACAATTTTGACACTTATATTTTAAATGTCCAATTTGTAACATTTCTAAATTAAAAATAAATTCTGTTTACAATGCCTAATCTTAAAAAAATTTTCTCTACATAACTTATATTCAATATTATTTTATTTTAAATTTAAATTAAATTAAAAATAAAACAAAATAACTAATAGATTTTTTTAATGTTGAAACAATTTACAATTCTGAGCGTTTGAAATTAAACAAGTTCGACCCAAAACGTTCTAAATTGAATAATCTTTAATTAAATCTTGCCTCACTAAAAATTTTTAAATTTTAGCGTTTAAATTTTAACAATTTCTTATTTAATAGTTAATTGAGCAATTTATATGTATTCAACAGCTTAAATTAATCTAAAACAAGGAATTATTAACATAATAGTTGAATCCTCAATCAAAAAGATGAATTTTCCACAAACCAGATTATTTTTCTACCAAAAAGATGACTTTTCAACAAAATACAACGGTTTTGAACAAAATTATTTTATTTTAAATATAAAAAGTCGAATTATATACAACTCAGTTTCATTTTCAAACAGAAAATATGATTTTTCGACAAAAAAGTAAATTTTCTGTGGAATATTTAAACATTCATTAAAATAGTTGAATTTTCAACTAAAAAAATATCAACCAAATAGTTGGAGTTTAGTTAAAAAGATATATTTTTAGCCGAAAATGGAATAGTTATATTTTCAGTTAAAAAAAATCATCCTCAACCCAAAAAAATAAATTTTTAAGAAAATAGTTACATTCTTAACCAAAGAGATGAATCTGAACCCTAAAACATGAATTTGTGTCAAATTAATTCAACCAAGTTGTTGAATATTTGACCAAAACGGAATTTTTAACGAAAGTGTTGCATTTTAAACCATATAATTAAATTTTCAGCCAAATAGTAAACTTTTTAATCAAAAATAGTTAGATGTTATTATTGGATTATAATAATTCAGGTCGCATTTATCCGAAAAATGAGAGAAAGGGGACATTTCAGGAAAGCAGAGGAAAAAAAATCCTTGAAAAAGATAAAAGAGGATACTAGAAGAGAGTGTGACGTCTAAAATATAAAAATGATTTTTTTGTTTAATATTATTTATTTTGTTTATGAAGATAAATCTAAATATATTTTTTTACTAGATGCACCTATTCAACCGAAGAAGTCTAAATTTCAAGAGGCTAATAATCTCAAAAAAATGATTTCAAAGACAGTCAACAGAACAATGGAAGATGAATTAAGGAAAAGAGCATTGGATGGAAAAACGTCGCTAACTAAAAAAGGTCCTCCAGAACCAGAAAAAGGAAAAAAATGATGTGAGTATAAAAGTAGGACAAAATACAGTATTTTAGTGTATTGGGAAAGCATTTGTTATATTTTATTTTTTCCTTTTCCATAAATTTATCTAAATTTATATTAGACTTTATTAAATTTACTATTTTTCGTTCATATATATTAGTAATTTTATTATATTTATAAATTTGATTATAAAAATAGCTAAAAATATTTCCTTTACGGAGCCATGCATAAATTACGTATCGTTTTTTGAAATTTTGACCCAAAATTTTGAACCAAAATTTTCAAATCAGGATTACGAATTTTTAACCAGCGTTGAAATTTTTACCAAGAAAGATTTTTTAGCCAATAAAAAAAAACTGCATCCAGAATTTTAAATTTTCAAACCAAAAAGCTTGATAAAAACAGTTTAATTTTCAACCAGTAATTACGAATTTTCAACAAGACTGGAATCCTCAACTAAAATAGATTAATTTTCAATCACACAGTTGCATTGTTAGACAAAAGTTTGATTTTCTACAAAAAAATGCGATTTACACAAAAAAAAAATTCAACAGCATTAGTTACATTTTCAACCAAGAAGATTATTTTTAAAAAATTCTGCTAAAAATGATAAATTTTCAAAGAAAAATGAAATAATTAAATTTTTATAAAAAACTTAATTTTTAAAGAAAAAAACAAACAAATAATTAACAAAATAGTGGATTTTTCAACCAAAGAATTAAATTTTTAACTAGAATGATGAATCTTCAACTGAAAAAATAACATTTTAACAAATTAGTTTAATTTTCGACCAAATAGTTTAATTTTCTACCGGATGGTTGAAGTTTCCAGCCGATAATGGGAATTTTCCACGAAACAGTTGCATTTTCAACAAATAAGTTCATTTTCAAGCAAAACAGATTAATTTTTAACCAGGCTGTTGCATTTTTAACTAAAAAAGGTTACATTTCTACAAAAGTGAATAAATTTTCAAAACCAAAAAAGACGATTTTTTAAAAATTGCATTTATTTTCTACTAAATATGATACATTTTCAACCAAAAATTAAACAACTAAATTTTCATTAGAAAAAATTAAT
>JAAAKG020190346.1:22216-50798 GCA_010014905.2 Druon quercuslanigerum
AAAAATTCATTTTAAACCATTTAGTTGAGATTTTAACTGAACATGATCAATTTTCAACCAATAGCTGCATTTTTGAAGTAGAAAAGATTAAATTTTAATTAAGAATATCATTTTTTAATCTAAAAGTGGAATAGTTACATTTTTATGTTATAAAATTATTTATCCACTAAAAAAAAAGAAATAAGTTTCAAAAAAATAGTTAAATATGAACTAAATAGTTGAATTTTCAACCAAGATTTTTAGTTGCGTTTTGAACTGAAAACGATCAATTTTCAACCAATAGCTGAATTTTTGAACTAGAAAAGATTAAATTTAAATTAGGAATATAATTTTTTAACCTAAAAGTGCAATAGTTTTATTTTTATGTTATAAAATTTTTTATCCACCAAAACAAGAGAACGAAGTTTGAACAAAATAGTTAAATATGAACTAAACAGTTGAATTTTCAATCAAAAAGATCACTTTTTAACTAACACCCATAAATTTTCAACCATAAATGAAATTGTTCAATTTTCAGTTAAAAAAAATAAATTTCAATAAAAAAAGAATTTTTATCAGAATAGTTAAATTTGCAACGAAAGAGATAAACCCTCAACTAATACAATTATTTTTTTTACAAATTAGTTACACTTTTAACCAAGAAGAATAATTTTCTACAAAAAAAAAGAGAAATTGAGAACAAAAGCATGAATTGTCAACCATATAGTTAAATTTCCAACTAAAAAACGATTAATTATCAATTAAAAATACAAATTCTAAACCAAAAAGTGGAATAGTTACTTTTTTAGTTTAAAAGATTAATTCCCAATCGAAGAAAACGAATTTCCAACAAAACCATTAAATTTTTATGCAAATAGTTGAATTTTCCAAAAAGAACTTTCCTACCTAAGAATATTAGTTTTTAATTTTCTGTAAAAGAGTTGAATTTGCAACAAAAAAATTCATTTTAAACCATTTAGTTGAGATTTTAACTGAACATGATCAATTTTCAACCAATAGCTGCATTTTTGAACTAGAAAAGATTAAATTTTAATTAAGAATATCATTTTTTAATCTAAAAGTGGAATAGTTACATTTTTATGTTATAACATTATTTATGCACTAAAAAAAAAAGAAATAAGTTTCAAAAAAATAGTTAAATATGAACTAAATAGTTGAATTTTCAACCAAGAAGTTCACTTAACATCTTAAACCCATAAATTTTCAACCATAGATGAAATTGTTAAATTTTGAGTTAAAAAAATTAGATTTCAATGAAAAAAGAATTTTTAGCAGAATAGTTAAATTTGCAACGAAAGAGATAAACCTTCAAATGATACCATTATTTTTGTACAAATTAGTTACACTTTTAACCAAGAAGAATAATTTTCTACAAAAAAAGAGAAATTTAAAACAAAAACATAAATTGTCAACCATATAGTTACATTTTCAACTAAAAAACGATAAATTATCAATTAAACATACAAATTCTAAACCAAAAAGTGGAATAGTTACTTTTTTAGTTTAAAAGATTAATTCCCAACCGAAAAAAACGAATTCTCAGCAAAATAGTTCAATTTTTAACTAAACAGTTGAGTTTTCGATTAAAAATTAAATAGTTAATTTTTCAGTACAAAATTTTTTTTAACCTAAATACTTGAATTTCCAACCAAAAAGTAGAGTTAAAAAAAAGGAGAGGAATTCTGAACCAAAAATGTAACAGTAGACCTTTCAATTAAAAAGAATTAAAATCCAACGATAAATAGTTCGATTTTCGTATTGGGTCTGCGCATTGAAGCAAAAAAAGGCGGAAAAGAAATTTAATAAAAACGAGAGAAAAAGAGCAATAAAAAAAAATAAAAGACTCAAGTCTGACTTTAGAAACCTACCTTGTCTTTTTTTAGTTCTGGTGGTATCCTGACGATCAACAAGTTATCAGATTCTGCAGTAACCACCAATTCTTCGATCGATTTGTAAGGTAGACGGTGCTTTAATTTGAAAGTTTTCATTGTGTCCAGAATGTAAACTGCCTTTTCGGTCAAAATTAAAACTCGTTCTCTGGGCTTGTAACCATGTCGATCATATTTAATGACTGGAGTTGCGTACTGGAATTTAAATTTCAAAAAATTAAAAAATTCCAAATTTTCTTTGCTTAAAAAATCATTTCTCTCATAATTTCTCGATCATTTCACAAAAAACAATTTTTAAAAGCTCTCAAAAGACTAGAATAATTGAGAAGAATATTTGTCTCGTACTCAAAGTTTTTTGTTATCAATTAAAAAATAATGTTACCTTGATATTTTCACCACTCGGAATAATATTAGCTACAAAAGCTTGTTTCAAAGCTCTGAAATCTTCACCGAGTCGATCAGTTTGGAATTTAGGTCCCAAACTTTTTGCGTACGACTTCTTTTTGTTTTTGAAGATTTTTTCTGCCAGGATCTTCAACTCGAATTGATCCTTGTCTGATTTTGATAATCCCAGTCTATATTTCCTCGCCAACCACCTTTTGTGCATGTATCTTAGCTTTTCTGAAGCCTATAAAATAATAAAAGCCTAATAATAAAAGCCTTTTCCCGGTTTCCCCAGATTTTTCTCGATCACAGTTTTTTCTCTGATCAACTTAAAAATTTCTTTTTGTAATTTATCCCGAATTGACGTATAGAAATGTGAATAAAAGAATTTGAAAAAAAGATGACTTTTCTAAATAAAAAGATTAATTTTTAACCCAAGAGGACGAATTTTCAAAAAACAGCTAAAATTTTTCGAACAATAAGGATGACTTTTCCAAAATATTTAAATTTGCAACTTACAAACATGAATTTTTAAATGAAAAAAGTTTAAAATTCATCCAAAAACAGTTGAATCTTTAAGAAAAAATGATCAATTTTTAGAGGACAGTTGCATTTTCAATACAAAAAATTAATTTATAACCAATAAAGATTGCCTAAAGATGAATTTTTAACCAAAAGACGAACTTTGAATCATTTGAAATAAACGAAAATAGACACCTTTTTAACCAAAAAGCTGAAACAAATAGATGAAATTTCTAAATCTAATGGTAATCGAAAATGGAATTGTCAAATTTTCAATTGAAAATATTATTTTTCGAGAAAAAAATGCATTTTCAACCACTTTAATTCCACCAAAAATACGTATCATTTTCTAATCAAACAGACGAATTTTCAACACGTACATAAGTTTTATCCCTAATAGTTAATTTTTTTCACTTATAAAGAACAAATTTCCAACCAAAAATGACATAGTTTAATTATTGAGTAAAAAATTAATTTTTTAAATAAAACAAAACGAATTTTTAACAAAAAATAATAATTTTTAACCAAATAGTTAAAGTATCACTAAAAAAGAATAATTTTCCACCAAGAGTATTAATTTTCTACGAAAAAAGAAGAATGTTCAACATAATTATATCAATTTTATACAAAATTGTTGATTTTTTTAAACAAAAAATATGATTCCTTAACAAAACAGTTAATTTTCCAACAATCTGTTGAATTTTCTAGCCGAAAAGACGAATGACCTACAAACAGTTGAGTTTTTAACATGAAAATATGAATTTTCAACAAAATAATTAATTTTTTTAACAAATAGTTGAATTTTTGAATAAAACATAATTTTTTATGTAAACAGTTTTAGTCTTAATCCAAATCAAACCAAAAAGATCAGTTTTTAACTAAAACAATGAATAAGCTAAATTTTCAGTTTAAAAATGACTTTCCACAAAAAAACTAATTTGAAAAAATAGTCACATTTCCAAACTAAGTGATAAATTTTCAACTAAAATGTTAATTATTTAATTGGAATAGTTGTACTTTAAACCAGGAAGATAAATTTTCAGTAAAAAGGTGAATGTTCAATCAAAAAGACAAATTTTCATCTGAAATTATGGAATATTTAGTTGTTTATTATAGTTACATTTCCAGTTTAAGAACAAAATAATATTCAACTAAAAAAGAAAGACTTTTTCAACAGATTAGTTAAATTTTGGGCAAAAACATTCCTTTTCATCCAAAGAAAAAACAAGTTTTCTATCAAATAGCTCATATTTCTAACAATGAAATGTATTTTTTATTAAAATGATGCATCTAACAAAAATACATAATTTTCAACAAATGAGTTTAACTTTCAACCAAGTAATTTTATTCCTAACCCCAAAGATGAATTTTTAGCAAAAATGATAAATATTTAACTGTAACACTGGACTTTTTTTACCGAAAAGAAAAATTTTTAAACCAGAAGATTAACTTGCAAAGAAACAGATAATTTTATACGAAAAAATCGGTTTTTAACCAAATATGTGGATTTTCAACGTAATAGATGAATTTTCCATTAAAAAAAGACAAGTTTTCACCCAAATTGTTGAATTTTGAACAAGAAAAGATAAATTTCCAATAAAAAAATGTACATTAAAGTTTTCAGTTGAAGGAATTAATTTTTAACCAAACTGAAATAGCTGAATCTTATACCAAAAAGATGAATTTTCTACAAAAAGGAGTATTTTTCACAAAGTACTAACATTTTGAAACAACTAGTTTAATTTCTAAATAAATAGAAAATTTAATAATAAATTATGATTTAATTAGAGTTAAAGTAGAAATCACTTTTCTAAATTAACAAAAATTATTAAAATAATGAAAACTTGAATTTTACTACGGTCACAAGTAAATTACTGGTTTTTTAAAATTAATTCCTGGTCATTTCCCGATTTTTCCTGGTCACGCTTTTCAATATACCGGGTAAACTAAAAGTAACATATTCATACTTGCCGCTAAACGCAAAAACTTACATAAAATAAAAATATCAATTTTCAACAAAAAATGGAATAGTTCAAATTTTAGTTAAAATAATAAATTTATAAGAAAAGGACAGACGGTTTTACAAGATTTTAGTTCCATTTTCAACCTAACTGATAAATCTTCAACTAAAATTATGAATCTTCAACTAAAATAGTTGAATTGGAAACCAAAAATATCAGTTTTCAACTAAAACAATGAATAAGCTCAATTTTTAGTTTAAAAAATGAATTTCCACAAAAAAACTAACTTAAAAAATAGTTAAATTTCCAAACTAAGTGATAAATTTTCAACTAAAATTTTTAATATTTAACTGGAATAGTTGTATTTTAAACCAAGAAGAATATTTTTCATTAAAAAGGTGAATCTTTAACCAAAGAGACGATTTTTTTTATCTAAATTATGTAATATTTAACTGGTCTAATAGTTAAATTTTCAGTTTAAAAACAAAATCATTTTTAACTAAAAAAGAAAGACATTTTCAAAAAATTAGTTAAATTTTGGGGAAAACATTCCTTTTCATCCAAAGAAAAAACAAGTTTTACATCAAATACCTCATATTTCTACCAATTAAATGTATTTTTTATTTCTAAATCTAAAAAAATACTTAATTTTCCACAAACGAGTTTAACTTTCAACCAAGTAATTTTATTAACCCCAAAAAGGTGAATTTTCAACAAAAATGATAAATATTTAACTGTAATACTGTTTTTTTTTACAGAAAAGGAAAAATTTTTAACCAGAATATTAACTTGCAAAGAAGCAGATAATTTTGTACGAAAAAATCGGTTTTTAACCAAATACGTGGATTTTTAACGTAGTAGATGAATTTTACATTAAAAAAATACAAATTTTCACCTAAATTTTTGCGTTTTGAACAATAAAAGATCAATTTTCAATAAAAAAATGTACATTCAAATTTTCAGTTGAAGGAATTAATTTTCAACAAAACTGAAATAGTTGAACCTTATGCCAAAAACATGAATTTTCTAAAAAAAAGGAGAATTTTTCACAAAGTACATACATTTTGAAACAACTAGTTTAATTTCTAAATAAATAAAAATTTAAAAATTAATTATGATTTACTTAGAGTAAACGGAGATGAGCTGGAAAATCTGCGACTTTAAAGTAGAAATCACTTTTCTAAATTGACAAAAATTATTAAAATAATGAAAACTTGAATTTTACTACGATCAGAAGTAAATTCCTGGTTTTTTAATTGAATTCCCGGTCACTTCCGGGGTTTCTTTCGCGACTAAACCATAAAAATAAGATAAAGTAGAAACAAATTTCCGATCATAAATAAAACTTCCGGCTTTTCCACATTTCCCGGTCCGCTAGACACCCTCATAATAGGTTTTGGATTTTGAATTTTTACCTCGCGACATGTGTGTGGACACTGAGGCCAACTGTTGTCTAGTACATTTTTGGGAAGACTTCTGGAGAGCCTCATTAGCCACTGATATTTGGCTAATTCTATAAAAGCTACATTGTCTCCATTGGGTGGTCCGTTTCTTGTGATGAATCCATGGATGAATCTGCAAATCAAATTTTTTTTAATATTTTATTTTTTCCCGGTTGATTTTTAAACAATTAAAGTTATTTATAAAGGTTTTATAGAATTATAATTTGGAAGTAGAGTTGAATCAAGAAGGACAATTAAAAAAAAGTTAAATCCTAAACCAAAACAAAATAATTTTCAACAAAAAAGATTAGCTTTACACAAAATAATTGAATTTTCAAACAAATTTTCAATCAAGAAGATGAATTTTCTACATAAATAAACGAATTTTCAACAAAATACACACATTTTCTAACAAATAGTTTAATTTACAACGAAATGAATTTAAAAGAAAGTTAATTTTCGAATAAATAGTCCAATTTTCTACCAAATTAATAAATTTTCAAGTCAAAAAGGATGAACTTTCAACTAACAAGAACAATTTTCTACCAAGAAAGACGAATTTGGAACATGTTGCATGAATTTTTAATTTATTAGTTTGAAGAGTAGATGTGATGTTACTAAACATTTGATTAATTTTTAGTTTATATTTTTTTTCGTTTCTAAAGATTTTTAAACGAATAGTTGAATTTTTTAACTAAAAAACATGTTTTGGAACAAAAATCGAGTTGTTAAATTTTCATGTAAGGATATTTATCTCTATAATAGAATAAAACGAATTTTCTACGAACAAATTTCATTTTATACTAAATAGTTAAATTTCCAAGCCAAAAAGACAAATTTTCTACAAAACAATTGATCTTTCAACCCGAGAATATGAGTTTTGGAGAAAAAGTTCATTTTTAATCAATCAGCTGAATGATCAACACAATAGTTAAATTTTTAATTGAAAAATTAAATTTTTAACTAAAAAAACGATAAATTAAAAAATGTAAAAGTTGATATTTGAGCAACAAAATATTTAAATTGAAATTAAAAAAAGGTTGGATTTAACCAAAAAAAAACGAATTTGGAATTAAATAGTTGAATTTTCGAGCTCAAATTACGTATTTTCTGCAAAAAAGTTTAATTTTATACAAAATATTCGAATTTTCGACAAAAGTTTAATTTCCAACCGAAACCAAAAAGTTGAAATTTTTGCAGAATGAGATAATTTTTACATAAAAAAAGATGAATACTCAAAAAACATAGTTGACTTTAAAAAGAGAATTTGTTAGTCAAGAAAGAGAAAACATTTTAAGCAAATTGTCGAGCTTTCAAGCCAAAAAGAAGAATTTTCAACAAAACAGTTTCAGCCATACATAGTCGAATTTCTAACTAAAAGAGATGAAGTCTAAACAAAAAATATACTAATAGACTTGTTAATTCAGAATAATTATTTTTCAACCAAAAATAGTTGGAATTTTTATTGAGTTCTATTAGCCCAGTTCGCAATGAAGCAAAAAACGAGAAAAAGAAGAGAAAAGGAGAAACGCTGGAGAAAGAAGAGCAATTTTTTGTGAATGAAGAAACCCTAACGAAACCTTGGTTTTTGTTTCTAAAAACTTCACCGAACTTTCGAAGAGTTCCATTTCTCGAATCGAAATATAATGGATCGATTTTTTTTATCAGAAAAGGAAACGAACTTAGAAGAGAAGTTCTACTTTCTAAAAAAAAATTTTTGAACATATATACTTACTTTCGAACGGTATTTGCAGCTTTCTTTCTTCTTTCTGATTCTTTTTTTGCATGCCACCTGCGAATATGTTTCTGAATGATTATCGCAGCTGCCCTCATTTCCAAATATTTTCGCCTTTGGATTAATCCTTTCCACTTACTTTGGATAATGGCTATGATTTCATGTTTCTTAATTTGAAAAGCATCTTCCGTGTCGAAAAGAGTCTTAGGGAACCGTATAAATAATTTCGTGCTGTTAAAAAAAAAGATGTGGTATTATAAAAACATATAAATGGTCTACAAAATTTTCAAGTATTTAGATTTTAAAAAATCAGTAAAAGTAGGCAACTTGCGTCTAAAAAAAGGGGTTTGTAGCCTATTAAGACGTTAATTAAGTCGTTAAATCCTCCCACTCCCAAACGGACCCTCTCCTACCTCCCTACTGCCCCTCCACTCACGCTTAATCAGTTTACACTCCCCCACCCTACTTCTCTTCCTCAGCTCGCACTTCCCTATAGTTGTCACCCTCATTCCTAACCATTTCCGTACTTTCTTTCGCAATCACTTTATCTACATCTCCTAATATCCCCTACAATCCCACCATTCTTACCCTCTCTTTCCCTACCCTCCTCATTCCCCCTACTATACATGCTCCCCCTCCGCTCACTTCTCTACTCACTTCCCCTGTCTACCCTACACCTTATTTCCCTCAATTCCCCTCCTTTATTTCCTCTAACTTACCCTTCTTTCCATCCCCTCATTTCCCTTAATTTCTCTACCCTAACTCCCCTTCCTCTACTTCCCTTTCTCAGCTCTCAGCACCCTCTCCTACTCACCCTCATTCCTTATCATTTCACCTACTTCCCTTCGCACTCACTTTTTCTATACCTTCTAATATCCCCTACAATCCCACCATTCTTATCTAATCTTTCCCTACCCTCCTAATTTCCCCTACTGTACCTACTTCCCCTCCTCTTAATTTTTTTACTAATTTCCACTGTACACTACACGTTATCTCCACCACTTCCCTCCTTTATTTCCTCTTAACTTACCCTACTTTCCTTTTCCTCATTTTCCCTAATTTCCCTACCCTAACTCCCCTTCCCCTACTTCCCTTTCTCAGCTCTCACCCCACTCTCCTACTCACCCTCATTCCTACCATTTCACCTACTTCCCTTCGCACTCACTTTTCCTATACCTCCTAATATCCCCTACAATCCCACCATTCTTACCCTCTCTTTCCCTACCCTCCTCATTTTCCCTACTATACCTACTTCACACCTACACCTACCCTACACCTTATCTCCCTCACTTCTCTCCTTTATTTCCTCTAACTTACCCTACTTTCCTTATCATCATTTCCCCTAATTTCCCTAACCTCAAACCCCCCCACTCATTTCCCTTTCTTGGAAAAAGTACGACTAACGGACGAATAGACTTTTTTCGTTCAACATAACGTAGAGACCACAAACCTTAATCGATTTGGACGTAAAAAATTTTTAAAAAAGCTGATAAAATTTTAAAAGAATTTTCAAGTCCAACTTTTTGGTCTAGTTTTTCAATTTTTTTCTATTTATCGTCCCCGATCCTCGTCATTATAAGAAAAAATTGTTGTAATTAACTAAGTTTCACAAAGTGACCTTCATTGATGATTTTTTTTATCAAGATATAATAATCCAAGGAATCTGTATTACCATCAGAGAATAACATAAATTCTTAACGTCTTTTCAGAAAAGATAGACATGTGAATTAACCTTTTGTTAAATTACATATTTTCTGCGTAAAGATCTGCTGCTTTCGCTCCGCTTGGTTCTTTCCCCAGTAGAGCGAAAGAAGATTTTTTTTCGGAAAAATTTAATTTAAAAGATATAATAAATAAAAAGATTGTTATCGACAAATTGCTTGTTAAAAATTTGTTTTCTAGCATTTTCAATAATTTTACGTTGTTTAGAGTTGTTTTGTCAGAAATTTGGATGGCAACAGTATTATTACGTAAAAAAATTCTCTTCTGATATTTTTTTTAAATATTATAAACAAACTTAATAAACAAATGCATAATTCAGGCATTTTTTGATAAAAAAATCGTTTTGTATGTCAATCCTGTTATTTGAAAACTTCTTGATAATTTAAGCATCATTTATAATTATTTTAAAAATTTGATGATTTTTTAAAACAAAAATAAATACATGGATTATTCAGGCACTTGTCGATGGAAAAATCTTTTTTTTTTTTAATTTCCGTCGTTTTGATTGGAAACCTCATGATAATGTCAACATAATTTATGAATAGCTAATACATTTTATGATCATTTTAAACAAATTAAATAACAAAATTTATTATTCGTCCATTTATTCACGGAAAAAATTGTTTTTTCACCTTAGTCATTTTAATTGGTAAATTCCATGATAATTTCAGCAACATTCATGTTTATTTGATAAATTGTGCGTAAATTAAAAATTGCTTGAATAATGCATTTATTTATTAAATTTGTTGACGAAAAAAATAAAATTTATCAAATAATTATGAATTTTACTAAAATTATTGTGAAGTTTCCAATTAAGAGGTGAAAAAAAATTATTTTTTTCCGTCGAAAAATGCATATACTTATTAAATTTTGTTTTTAAAAAAACTTTAAATTGATGGACATACTATAAATGATGTTAATATTATTATGAAGATGCCAATTAAAATGACTGAGATTGAAAACAAAATTTCCGTTAAAAACTTACCAGAATAATGCGTTTGTTTATTTATTTTGTTTATAATATTAAAAAGAATAACGTTAAGATAAATGTTTTCTATAATTAATATTGTTTCCATACAAATTTCTTGCGTCTGAAATAATTAACATATTGTAAATTTCTTAGCCTCATTTTAAAGCTATTTTTCCACAGTATCGCAACAACTTATTGGCGTAAATCTAAAAAAAATCCTATCACAGTGCAAGAACCTAAAATTATAACAAAAACGTTGGAAAAACTTGAAAACATCTTATCTGCAGGCAAACCATAATAAAAATTAAATAAATATATATTTTAAGGAAATTTTATAGAATAGGATAGAAAATTTTTATATTTTTAAAATATAATAAAATAAATAATTTATTTACTGCAGTACAAGCTTCAGAATGAGCCTACAAACATTACAATGTGTTGATTATTTTCGCAATATCTACTTATTTTAATTTTATATTTTTAGCTTCGAAATAATTAAAATTAAAGAAATTTAATCTTTAAAAAAGCGGTAAACTTAAACTTTGTACGGGTCGTGTATGCGGATTTTTATTAGCTTCGATTTTCAAAAAAAAAAAAAAAAAAACCTGTTGAGAAATCGCTTCTAAATATCAATTTTTCGACCGGTATTTTTTTTTTGCTTCTCTGTGCCCCTTTCCGAAACTACAGAGGATTCTGCCCGGGGGTAGGAAACCTTAAAAATGGTTAAAAATAAAATTTGCTTACTTGCCCATTCGATACTCGTCATTATTGTAACCTAAATGACAAACCAAAGCTTGAACACCTTCTTTTGCAGAACCATTATAATGTGGCCAGGTTTCAGAACAGAGGGATTTGTATCTTTGCAGAAAGTCTTCATAAGTTTTTCTGTAAGCGAAACCTGCTCGACGAACTCGTAAATTCTCCATTAGTCCTAAATATTTCACTTGGTGCAATACAATCTTCTCGTTAAATTGATCTGTAATCATATGATGTTTAATAATAAACAAATTTTCATTTTTTTCTCTCTAAGTTATAAAGAGATCGATGTTTTTTGAGAACTTACTGCCCATTTTGAAATCATTTGGTTTTATGCAGCGAATATAAGAAGGCTCTTTTCCCATTAGGATCTCAACTAGATTGTTCAAACTGTTCTTGAATTGTGTAACTGCAGTTTCGGGTCGTTTTTTACTTGACAAGTCCTTCTTGACACCAAAGACTGCCTGTAAAAATATTTCTATTTTATTATACTGATAAAAGTTTTGGAAAAGTTACTTTTTTTGAGTAACTAGTTACAATTATGTTATTTAGCGAAAAAGGTAACTAGTTACAGTTAATAGACAAAGTCACTTCCAGTTACCCAAAAAGTTCCTTTTTTCACTTCCTTAATTTTATAGCTTAAAAATAAAAATAACTAAGACGATAATTGATAAAAACTTCATCTAAAAAATAATAGGAATGCGTTCAAGTATGATTTTTTAGTCACAGTTTTCAACCGAACAGTTATATTTTGAAAGAAAAAATATGATATTTTTTAACTGGAAGAAACAAGTTTTCAAGTCAAAAGGACAAATTTAAAAAAAACATACTTTCTAACCTTTGGACTGTCTAATAAAGTAGTTAAATTTTTAACAAAATACATGAAAATGATTTTCAACCAAATACTTGAATTTTTTACCAGTTTACAACCTAAAAGACGAGTCTTCAGCAAAAGAGCTAAACTTGTTACAACAAAAAAATAGTTTTCAGTCAAATAGTTGAATTTTCTAGCCAAATTTTTCTCGTTTTTCTTCATGAATGCGAACCCAATAATCAATAAATAATTAATAAAAAATGTAAATAATGTTGGCTGAAATAATTTTTGTTAAAATTTCAACAATTTTGATTTGAAATTCAATAATTTTGTTAAAAGTTCATCTTTTTGGTTGGAGAATTTAAAACTTTGACATTTTTTTCTTGCAAACAAATCTTGTTTGGTTAAAAATTTTTATTTTGTACATAATTCATATTTTTAATTCGGAAATTAATCCTGTTTCGATTTAAAATTCTTATTTTGGTTCGAAAATTGAGCAATGTGGCAGAAAATTGAATATTTGGATGAAAATTTACGTATTTTGTTCAAAATTCGAAACTATTTGCTTGAACATTTATTTTTGTTGGTTAAATGCAACTGATATTTTAATTTAAACTTAATTCTTTTTTTTTTTTTTAAATATCAACTATTACATTTTTCGGTATTAAATCATCTTTGTAAGTTGAAAATTCAACTCCTGCATCGAAAATTTAACCACTTTCTGAAAACTGAATTTTTTTCGTAGAAGATTCATGATGTTAGCTAAAACTTTGTTTTTATTTTGGTTCAAAAATTATTGTTCTAAAGTGAAAATTGAAATTTTTTATTGAACACTTAAGTGGTTGGTTAAAATTCACTTTTTTCTGGAAAATTCATTTTCTCGAGTTAAAAATTCAACAAAGCAGTAGAAAATTGAATTATTTATTTGGAAAATCATGTATTTTGTTGCAAATTTACCTTTTTTGGTAGAAAATAATTTTTTGTTGTTAAAAATGCAACTGTTTGGTTGTAAACTAATATGATTTAGTTGAGGATTCAAGTATTTTGTTGAAAATTTGTTTTTGTTGCTTAAATATAACTGTTTTTTATTTTAAATGAAAACACTTTCCTATTGAAATATCAACTTTACATTTTTTTTTTGAAAATTTACGTTGAAAATTGAACTCCTTGATTAAATGTTCAACTAATTTCTTAAAAGTTAATTTTTTTGGTTAAAGATTCATAATTTTAGTCGAAAATTTGCTTTTTTGGTTAAAAAATTTTAATCCATTTTTTTCTAAAAGTTTATAATTTTTAGAAATGGAAAAAATATAAACTGAAAATTAATATAATAAAAAATAGACTAGTGTCAATGCATGACTTAAATTATTAAGTTGATAACTGATGCAATTTGTTAAAAATTCGCCTTTTAAGTAGAAAATTAATTTTTTAAATTAAAAATGCAACTATTTGATTGAAAATTTAATTTTGTTGGTTAAATTAAACTGATTTTTTAGTTTAAACTAAATTACTTTTTTCTTAAATATCAACTATTACATTTTTCGGCAATAAATTATCTTTTTAAGTTGAAAATTCCATTCCTGCTTCGAAAGTTCAACTCCTTTCTAAAAATTGAATTTTTTCGTAGAAGATTCATGATGTTAGCTGAAACTTTGGTTTTATTTTGGTTAACAAAAAGTGTTTTTAACTGAAAATTGAACTTTTATATTGAAAACTTAACTGATTGGTTAAAATTCATTTTTTTGTGAAAAATTCATGTTCCGGAGATAAAAATTCAACAAAGTGGCAGAAAATTGAACCATTTGGTTGAAAAATCATGTATTTTGTTGAAAATTTTCCTTTTATACCAGAAAATAATTTTTTTTTTGTTAAAAATGCAACTGTTTGGTTTAAAACTAATATGATTTAGTTGAGGATTCAAATGTTTTGTTGAAAATTTGTTTTGGTTGCTTAAATATAACGCTTTTTATTTTAAATTAAAACACTTTCCTATTGAAATATCATCTTTACATTTTGTTGCTGAAAATATTCATCTTTTTACGTTGAAAATTCAACTCCTTGGTTAAAAGTTCAATTAATTTGCTAAAATTTAATTTTTTTGGTTGAAGATTCATAATTTTAGTTGAAAATTTGACTTTTTGGTTAAAAATTTTTATTAATTTTTTGTTAAAAATTGATATTTTTTAGAAATTAAAAAAAAAACTAAAAATTAATATAACAAAATTCGACTAGCGCAAATCCATTATTTAAATTATTAAGTTGAAAACTGATGTGTTTTGTTGAAAATTTGCCTTTTTAGTAGAAAATCAATTTTTTAAATTAAAAATGCAACTATTTGGTTTAAAATTTATTTTTTTGGTTAAATCCAAT
This sequence comes from Druon quercuslanigerum, assembly GCA_010014905.2. Taxonomy (NCBI): domain Eukaryota; kingdom Metazoa; phylum Arthropoda; class Insecta; order Hymenoptera; family Cynipidae; genus Druon; species Druon quercuslanigerum. The sequence goes on from JAAAKG020190346.1 coordinate 36,782, forward strand.
TCATTTTTTTATTTAAACTAAATTCTTTTTTGTGTTTAAATATCAACTATTACGTTTTTTGGAAATAAATTACCTTTTTAAGTTAAAAATTGAACTCCTGCATTGAATGTTCAAATCCTTTGTAAAAACTGAATTTTTTTTCGTAAAAAAATCATGATTTTAGCTAAAACTTTGTTTTTTTTTTTTCGTTCAAAAATAATTTTTTCAACTGAAAATTAAACTTTTATACTGAAAACTTAACTGATTGGATAAAATTCACTTTTTTGTTGAAAATTCATGCTCTCGAGTTAAAAATTCAACAAAATGGTAGAAAATTGAACTATTTGGTTAAAAAATTATGTATTTTGTTAAAAATTTTCCTTCTTTGGTAGAAAATAATTTTGTTGTTGTTAAAAATGCAACTGTTTGGTTGTAAATAAATTTGATTTAGTTGAGGATTCAAATATTTTGTTGAAAATTTGTTTTTGTTGCTTATATAGTATATGTGCTTTTTATTTTAAATTGAAATATCAACTTTACAATTTTTTATTGAAAATATTCATCTTTTTACGTTTAAAATTTAACTCCTTGGTTAAAAGTTCAACTAATTTCCTAAAAGTTAATTTTTGGTTGAAGATTCATAATTTTAGTTGAAAGTTTGCTTTTTTGGTTGAAAACTTTTCATCCATTTTTTGTTAGAATTTGATATTTTTTATAAATGAAAAAGTATAAACTGAAAATTAATATCACAAAAATTCAACTAGCGCAAATCTATTACTTAAACTATTAAGTTGAAAGCTGATGTATTTTGTTGAAAATTCGCCTTTTTAGTAGAAAATCAACTTTTTGAATTAAAAATGCAATTATTTGGTTGAAATTTTATTTTTGTTGGTTAAATCCATCTGATTTTTTAATTTAAACTAAATTCTTTTTTTGTTGAAATATCAACTGTTAAAATTTTCTGTAATAAATCATCTTTTTAAGTTGAAAATTCAACTCCTTTCTAAAAACTGAATTTCTTTCGTAGAAGATTCATGATGTTAGCTAAAACTTTTTTTTTTAATTTAATTAAAAAAAAAAATTTTTAAACTGAAATTTTATATTAAGAACTTAAATGATTGGTTAAACTTCACTTTTTTGTGGAAAATTCATGTTGTTAAAAATGCAACTTTTTGGTAAAAAAACTAATATGAGTTAGTTAAGGATTCAACCATTTTATTAAAAATTTGTTGTTTTTTTTTTGCTTAAATATAACTGTTTTTTATTTTCAATTAAAACAATTTCCTATTGAAATATCAACTTAACATTTTTTTTAAATTTTCATCTTGTTACGTTGAAAATTCAACTCTTTGGTTACAAGTTCAACTAATTTCTTAAAAGTTAATTTTTTTGGTTAAAGATTCATAATTTTAGTTGAAAATTTGCTTTTTTGGTTAACAAATTTTATTCTATTTTTTGTTAAAAATTGATATTTTTTAGAAATGAAAAAAAATAAACTGAAAATTAATATAATAAAAATTCGACTTGCGCAAATCCATGACTTAAATTATTAAGTTGGTAACTGATGCAATTTGATGAAAATTAATCTTTGTCGTAGAAAATTAATCTTTTTTGTTTGAAAATTCAACTATTTAGTTAAAATGGATATATTTTGTTGAAAGTTTCTCTTTTCTGGTAGAAAATTAACCTTCTGGATTGAAAATTCAACTTTTTGTTTAAAAATTAATGAATTATGTGGAGAATTTTTAATTTCTGATAAAAAATTAATCTTCTGTATTGAAAGTTAATCTCTTCGGTTGAAAATTTATTAACTAGGTCGAAAGGTAAACTACTTTGTTAATTCACAACTGAAATATTTTTTCAAGGAACACTAAAGAAATAGTCGCAAAACTGTGTATCTGCTAAAAAAAGTGTAAAATAGTGTGATTAATTGTTTTAAGAAAAAAAGTTCTTTATAACATAGTTTCTTTAAGCTACTTATGGTTTCTTTATTGATGGTCCCGAATTTCTTAAAATTGTTAAAAAATTAATCATAAAAAAAAGGGAAAAATGGAAACAACATTCTCAAATTATAGATTATAGGGGATTTTGAGAAAAAAATGAAAAAGGGAATGAGGGACAGCCTAAGATTCCTGTAAGTAGTTAATACAGCATTGAAAAATTGTAAAAATTGAAAAAAGTATTACCTTAGTAATTGAATTCGTTGTGTGAGACATAACTTCTCGCAAATCCCTGAATAGAAGATCATTATTCTTTTCCAAAAACCCTCGTACGTTGTAGGTAACATCACCAGCATAATGTACCAATCTAAACTCCTTACAAAGAAATTAAAAAACAATATTTAATTTTATTTAGAAAATTTTTTTTATCCTTTGCTGGAAATATTTTGTACAATTTATGCTTACATCACGACCCATGATCTTCTGTGTCTGAATATCAGCTTTCATGTGACTAATATAGTGAGGATGACTACTCAAATTTGAATTTAATTTCTCGAGAAAACTTAAATCTGTTGGATCACCAGGCCGCAGACATTCCTCGTCCATTAGAGATATTATCCCTGAAATGATTTTTTATTTTATTTCATTTTTAGAGTGTTTAAATCTTGCTCTTTTATAATTAAATTGCTTAAAATAAAAGTACCTTTGTACTTTTCCTCAATGAGATCACAGATAACTTTGTTATTGAAATAGTGTACGTTTTCCCACTCAATTCCTTCCTTGAGATATTCTTCTTGTTCAGATTTTAAAGTCAACTGAATGAAAAGCTGCTGCAGTTTTTCGTTGCAGAAGTTAATGCAGAACTGCTCGAAACTGTTGGTTAAAAAAAAAAAAATTTAATACAAAAATAAATTTTCAATAAATATTTATCCGTTCAATTATTTGTTTTAAAGTTTTTACTGAAGGAAAAGCTGTTCAAGTTTTTCGCTGCAGAAGTTGATGAAGAATAACATGAAACTGTTGGTTAAAAAAAGGTTTTTAAAAATTAAGAGACGATCAGTGATGTACTTACACCAGAGGACCAAAAAGCCATGTCTCAAAGAGATAAATTTTTAGAGGTGGCGTAGAATTTTATTTTATTAACAAAAAATTTAATAAAAAATACAAATTTTGAATAACTACTTACTGGTTCAGTTTATTTATTTTTAAAGTTTTACAAATATGATTTTCCTAAGATTCTTGGGAAAATCAATAAAAGAAGTTAATTTTCAACAAAAAATGACTTTTTAAACACTAGGATTTTTCACAAAAAAAGACAACATTTTTTCTAAAATAGGTGAATTTTCTACAAAATAGTGCAAATCTTGAACCCGAGGACAGGAATTTTTATAGAGAAAGTTAATTTTAAAAGAAATAGTTGAATTCTTAACTACACATATGAATTCTTGATCAAGAAGATTAATTTTCTACAAAAAATACTAAAAAAGAGACAAATTACGTAGATTTTCAACAATATAATTACATTTTTATCCAAGTAGTAGTTGAAATTTTTAAGAAAAAAAAATAAATTCTCAGAGAAAAATGTAAAACTTTATTTTTTTTATTTTATTAAAAAATCTAAACAAATTTCTTACCAAGCTCCTTAATTTGTAACTTAAAATCTTCAAACATCTACATCTTGTTTAAATTTTTGCAAGTTTTTTGATTTGAGAAAAAAAAACAATTTTTAAAACAAAAAAGAAATGTTCAATAACTATTTATCCGTTAAATTATTTGTTTTAAAGTTTTTACGGAATGAAAAGCTTTTGAAGTTTTTCGTTGCAAAAGATGATAAAAAATAATGAATAAGAAGAAGCAATTTAAAAATTTAAGGAAGGTTAGTGATGTACTTACAGCAGAGGCCCAAAAGGCCATGTCTCAGAGAGATAAATTTTTAGTGGTGGCTTAGAATTTTATTTTACTAAACAAAATTTTAATAAAAATACAAAATTTGAATACCTACTTACTGGTTAAGTTTATTTATTTTTAATGTTTTACAAGCATGATTTTTCTAAGATTCGTGAGAAATTAAAAAAAAAATTTCGAATATTTCAGATATATCAAATCAAAATTTCAACAAAAGAAGTTAATTTAAAAAAAAATGAACTTTAAAGCACTAGCATTTTTAACAAAAAAAGATAACATTTTTTCTATTCATTTTTTTATCAAGAAAATTAATTTAAAAAAAAAATAGTTTTATTCCCAACTACACATATGAATATTTCATCAAGAAGATTAATTTTCTACAAAAATACTAAAAAAGAAATATAATTACATTTTTAAACAAGTAGTAGTTGCAATTTTCAAGCAAAAAAAAAAAAATTCTCATCGAAAAATGTAGAAATTTATTTGTAATTTATTTGTGTAATTGATGTAATTTTGTGTAATTTACTTATTTGTAATTTAAAATCTTTAAACATCTACATCTTGTTTTAAATTTTTTCAAGTTTTTTGATTTGAGAAAAAAAAAAACAATTTTTAATACAAAAAGGAAATTTTTAATAACTATTTATTCGTTAAATTATTTTTTAAAAAGTTTTTACTGAATGAAAAGCTGTTAAAGTTTTTCGTTGCAGAAGTTGATGAAGAATAACTAGAAACTGTTGGTTAAAAAAAGTTTCTTAAAAATTTAAGGAAGATCAGTGATGTACTTACACAAGAGGCCGAAAAGGCCATGTCTCAGAGAAATAAATTTTTATGGGTGGCTTAGAATTTTATTTTATTAAAGAAATTTTAATAAAAAATACAAATTTTGAATAACTACTTACTGGTTCAGTTTATTTATTTTTAAAGTTTTACAAATATGATTTTCCTAAGATTCTTGAGAAATTAAAAAAAAATTCGAATATTTCAGATATATCAAATCAAAATTTCAACAAAAGAAGTTAATTTTTAACAAAAAAATTGATTTTTAAGCATTAGCAATTTAACAAAAAAAAATAACATTTTTTCTAAAAGAGGTGAATTTTCTACAAAATAGTGCAATTCTTAAACCCGAGAACAGGAATTTTTATCAAGAAAGTTAATTTTAAAACAAGTAGTTGAAATATCAACTACACATATAAATATTTGATCAAGCAGATTACTTTTCTAGAAGAAATATTGAAAAAAAACTACGTAGATTTTCAACAAAATAGTTACATTTTTAAACAAGTAGTTGTTAATATTTTTAAGCAAAAAAATAAATTCTCAAAGAAAAATGTAAAAATTGATATTTTTATTTTCTTAAAAACTGAAAAAAAATCTTAACAAGCTCCGAATTTTTTATTTAAAATCTTCAAACATCTACATCTTGTTTCAAATTTTTTCAAGTTCGAAATTATTTTATAACTTTGTCAAAACTTCTAATTATCTTTTAAACTGACTAAAATTATACCTAAAATCTTGAAAAATCTTTCAAAATTGCAATTAATTTTGCACTAATCATTTTAAACTTCATAAAAAGCTGTTAAATTTTCATTAAAAGTTAATTTTTTGAAATAAAAAAACATTTAAAGTTTTCCTAGGAATTAATTTACTTTATTGTTTATTTTCTTGAAACCTTTCAAATTTTTTAAAAGGCTTCGAACTTTTTAGCAAAATCTTAAAAAATCTACATTTTGTTAAAATTTTTTGACAATTTTGAGTTAGAAATTGTTCGAATTTTCTTTCAAATTAATTTTTTTTTTAAATCATTTAAAATTTTCTCAGGATTTAAAAACAGTTTTTTATTTTTTTGAAACCTTTAAAAATTCTTAAGAAGCTTAAGTTTTTGTTTAATCGTGTTTTAAATTTGTTAAAAATGATAAGAGTGTTTCCTAAAATGAAGAAAGAAGAAGAATAAACTGCTCTAAAATATTCCAGATTTTGTTTGAAAATTTTTAGAAATATTTTTAAATTTGCTTGAAATGTTAATTAAAAATAAATCAGGTAAAATTTTCGGAAGAATTAAAAAAAAAGTTCTGTAATTTTCTTAAAACTTTTCAAAATTCTGGAAAAGCTTCTTTCTTCACAATCTTTGGAAATGAATTTTTAATTAAAGATTCTTCCTTATGTCTTATGGTCTTACGGGTTGGTTTGATATTTATAAATATCGTTGGTCGAAGAAAGGATTGATTTGGTTTCAAATCATTATAAAAATCTTTGATTCTCGAGAAAATTCAAAAACATTTTTGAAGATTTTAAATTTGCCAAATTAAAATTTCAACAAAAAAGTTTATTTACAACCGAATGCTTGAATTTACTATAAAACTTTAAATTTTTTTTAAACTTTTAAAAATGATTGAAAATTAAAAAAAGTGAAAATTTGTTAGGGGTGCCACGAAGGCATTTCTTTTCAGTATTACAGAAAACTTCAATTTTTATTTATATTGTATTTTTTCTTCTCAACTCTGCAATAGAAAAAAAAACTAGTAACGAAAACTGAAAAAGGCTGGCAAACTTGTGGGTGACTCGAGACTCAAATCCGGCTTGGAAGAAGATATATTGTACTCGTACATCTAAATCCAGTATTACTGACCTGTTTTTTTGGAAAATTTCAAAGCCATATATGTCCAAAATTCCCATTACGACAGTTCGCTGCTTGTACTTCATAGGTTGTAAAGATTTATTAAGTCTAGTGACGAGCCAAGTGAATAGTCTGTCATAAACTGCTTTTGCCAATGCATCCCTAGCATAAATGGCTAATTCTCTGTTCAGAGGAGTGACTACAACATCACCATGTGCGTCTATAGTGCGATGTGTAAATCCTTGCGCCAAATCCCTCAAGTCGCATCCCAACAACTGTTAAATCATATTTTCAATTAATAATTAATAATTAATAATTAATAATTAAAACATTAGTCAAAGGAGGCGCCCGCGCATAGGAAAAAGGGCTTCGTAGTCTATTAATACGTTGATTAAGTCGTTTCCTCCACACACTTACCCCCACTAAACTATTCTATCCCTTCCTTCACTCCTAACATTAACCTTCCTTACTATCCTCCCACACTTTCAATCATTTTCTCTTACTTTCCTTACATTCCCTCCTTAATCTCCCCTCATTCCCTCTACTTACACTCAAATCATTTCCTTTCAATTCCTCTTATTTTCCCTCCTCTAATTTCCTCTACTTCTCCTCCTTTCCCAAACTTCCTTCTCCACTTTACCCTATCCTCAGTTCCCTACTTAACACTCGCATTCCCGAGCCATCACTTTCCTTCCTCTATTTACTGGCACTACCTTACTATTCCACCCTTCACTTCCATCTCAAAGCACACTCACTATCTTTCTACACTTTCCATCATTCCCCCTCAACCCCTTGCCTCATTTCACTTTATTTCCTTTCCTTCTCCTATCCCAAACTTCTTCCCCTGCTTTTCCCTCTCATCAGTTGCTTAGCTAACACTACCCTTTCCCAGCCATCACTTTCCTTCCTCTATTTACCTCCAATACCCTAATATTCTACTCTTCACTTCCATCACTACCCTCTATTACTATCCTTCTACACTTCCCATAGTTCCCCCTCACCCCCTTGACTCATTTCGCCTTACTCCCTTTCCTTCGCCTCCTTTCCCAAACTTCTTCGCCTTATTTACCCTCTCCTCAGTTTCTTAGCTAATACTAGCTTTCCCCAGTCATCACACTCCTTCCCCTATTTACCTGCACAACCCTAATATTACACACTTCACTTCCATCATTACCCTCCCTCATTATCCTCCTACACTTTCCATAATTCCCCTCACCCCCTGACTTATTTCATATCACTCCCTTTACTTCCCTTAATATCCAAAGCTTCTTCCCCTACGTACCGCTCTCCTCAACTGCGCTTAGCTAACACTACCCTTTCCCAGGCATCACTTTCCTTCCCCTATTTACCGGCCACACCCTGATATTACACACTTCACCTCCATCACTACCCTCCCTTACCATCCTTCTACACTTCCCATAGTTCCCTTTCACCTTCTTGCTGCATTTTCCCTCAACCCCTCCTTCCCCACCCCTAATATGCCCTCACTTTTTCTCTTGTCATTTCCCCTTCTTTATCTCCCATAATTTCCCATCTACTTGCTTCGGCTTCTACCCCTCTTATAACTTCCCCTCACTTCCTCTACTTCCCCTCATATCATTTCCCTTCACTTTCTCTACTTTCCTTCTTCTCATTTCCCCTCCTGGGAAAAAAGTACAAAGGACGGATACCCAATCGAAACTGTAAAAGTTTCTGCTTGGGGTTACGAAGCTTTAAAAACAAAATAGTTTTTATGAAATGATTACTTCAAGTACAGCACGACTTCCAAACAAATTTTTTGGCTTTGATAAAACATGGCTTTCACCATTCGATTTATAATGGAAAATTCAGCCTAGTTTTTTAGGACTTTTTTTAGCTAGCTTTCTAGTCATTTTTGTGTTGAAATATCTTTACAGGCTGGCCGCAAAACCACAATCTTAAAATTCCCTGATTTTTCATTTTTCTTCACAATCAATATGCAATGACCCAAATTCGAATATTGTAGTTTCTTTAATGCGTATGAAATCCTTTATACATGGAATACAAAAATTTGTGATTTGAATTTTTAAATCGTTTATTCAGTATTCTCAGGGCTTTCACAGCCTAATTTACTTGAAAAAGTAAAAAAGTGACTTATTTACAGAAAACAGAGTAACCAAAAGTGACTAATTTAATCCAGAATGCAATTAATTTTCTTTTGAGTTAAAAAGAATTCGATTCATAAGACTTTCAAAAATCAAGTTGACTTCAAAAGAATTAAAACAAATTAAGTTTGACATGAATTTAGCAAATTCAAAATAAATTGATGAAATACCTGAGAATTTAAGGTTCAGTTAAAAGACTTCAGAATTAATGAACAAAAACTAAAAAAAATCCATTGATTTGAGTAAAGTTATATGAATTCAATTTAAAAAAAGCAAGCGAATCCCTATGAATTCAAAAGAATTAAAAAGAATTCAGGATGAATTGAAAATAATTAAACAGAATTCAGGATGAATTGAAAATAATTCACAATAAATTAAAAAGAATCCTGGCATTCCATGATTTTTGGAATTTATTTTTTCAAAATCCCTGACTTTTTTCTGATAAAACCATTTCCCGGATTTTCCCCTGATTTCAAAGTTCCCTTATAGACCAATGATTTAGAAACAGATAAGCAACAGAATTGAAAATGCTCAGCTTTGAATTTTTTTAAGTTTTCGCATCCCCTGGCAGAAATTTGGGAAAGGAAGGGAAGGAAAGGGAGTGATGCAAAATAAGGCCAGGGGGTGAGGGGGAATGACGGGAAGTATAGAAGGGTAGTAAAAGAGGGTAGTGATGGACGTGAAGAGTAGAATATTAGGGTATTGGAGGTAAATAGGGGAAGGAAAGTTATAGTTCGGGAAGGATAGTGTTAGCTATTCAACTGAGGAGAGGGGAAAGTATGGGGAAGAAGTCTGGGAAAGGAGAAGGAAAGGGTAAGAGCTGAAATGAGGCAAGGGCTTGAGGGGGAATGATGGAAACCTTTAGAGTGAAAGTAGGCGATATAAGGGGAAATAAGGGGAGGGAAAGTAGAGGACGTGAGACGAAATGATCATGGAAGGGTAAGTAGGGGAAGTGAGACGAAATAATCGGTGGGTAATTAGGGGAAGTGAGGAAAAATTAGGAAGGGAAAAGTAAGGAGAGTGAGTGGAGGGGAAGGTAGTGGAAGTGAAGAAATTAGTGGAAGAAAAGAAAGGGAAATTAGGGGAGGGAGAGTAGTGGAAGTTAGGAGAAATTAGGGAAAGCATTGAAGGGGAAATTATGCCGAAATTAACTATAAATTAAGGGGAAATAAGGGGAAAAGGTTGAAAAGGGGGATTAGGTAACAAAGGGAATGACCTGTGATTCCTGTAAGTTTAAGATATTTAATCAGATATTAGAAATAGGTGACACTAAGTTTTTTTTAAACACTATTGAAAGTAGGTACTTTATCAGGGTTTCATAGCCCCGTGCAGAAACCCTTATAGTTTCGGTCGAATGAACGACCATTTATCGTACTCCTTTTCAAAGAGGGGAAGTGGGGGCAAATAATGGGAGGGAAATTAGGAGAAATGAGGGGAGAGAGAGAGTAGGAGAAACGGGAGGAGGGAACGTAGGGGAATTTAGAGGAGGTGAGATAATATAAGTGATAGGAATAGAGAAGAACGAAGTAGGTGAAATAGGGGAAATGAGGGAAGGAAAGTAGGGGAAATGATTAGAAATAAGGATGAGTATGAGAAGTAAGTACTAAGGAAGAGAATCAGTGGAAATATGTACTTGGAAGGGAAGCAGGGGAAGGGGAGGGGCAACTAGGGATGCTAGAAGAGGGTGAAGTAATGGAAGAAAATTATGAGGGGGGGGGGGGAGGACTAAACGACTTAATTAACGTGCAATACGCTAAAAACCCTTTTTTTACTAATTATTTATTTTACCTTAGAAACAGCTTCAACAGAGGCTGGTTTTAAAATTGTTGCAACACCCTCAGTTTCAGTGAAGCCAACGTTTCCCATGTGTAAGACCGAAGCGACGATCGCAAAAATATCATTCTGTTCTTCTTGTGAAATTTCCATCACCTTCATGGCTTCGATTACGTCTCCGTATTGACTAGCATCATCGATAGTATCTATTGCACCCTTTGTCTAAAAATAGATTCTGGTCAATTTCTGTCTTCTTTTGTGATTTATTGCTTTACTTATCATTTGTAATTTTTTTAAAAGAATTTTATTAGTTATAAGGAAAAAACCTAATTTAGAAAATGGAACTAAAAATGGGATTGGCTTTTTTTCTTGGTGGCAATATTTTTGCAAAAATTATTTTACAATAAAATTTTTCATTTTTTTCAAAATAATACCGACTGGTCAGGAAGCGTTAATCAAACAGATACAAACATTTGATTTCGTTTTTAACCTGCTGGTTTAAAAATTTGGATGAATAATATTTATTTAAAAAAAATTTTTTGGCTGAGCAAATTCTTCAGAAAAACTCTCATGAATAAAATGTCTTAAAAAAGTGCATTGTCTTTATGAAATAAAAAAGTTCCAAAAATCTCTTTTTTTTTAATCGGATCAAAACGATGTATGCAGTTTTATTAGCTTTAATTTAAAAAAAAAGTTCAAATTGGATAAAAATTGTGCCTTGAAAATCAATTTGTTTATAAAATTCGTTGAACTCCCTTGATATCTTTTGAAACATTTTCAAACTTTTAAACAATTTTTTACTCTATTGAAATCTACTAAATTGCGTTAGTATCATTCCTTGGAATCCCATAAAACTCTTCAAATTCTCTTGAAATCTTAAAACCCCCCAAAAAATACCTTTAAAATCGATCAAATCATTGGAAATATTCTAAATCCCTTAAAAACTTTTTAGGATGTACACTACGTACAATCAATCTCAAAAGTTGCCTATCTTTAACATAATTTATAAAATCGACAAAAAAAAATCTATTATTAATTTCTGTAAATATTGATGGAGGCTTCTAAGCACACTTCAGAAAAAAAAATAATTCAGGTTAAAATTGTTTATTTAACAGTAGTTACTTAAAGGTTTAGTTTTTTATTTCTCCTTAGGTAAAAGTTACCATTTTTATTTAATCCTAATGATCAAGGCCTCATTTTATTTTTCGAAGCATTCTCTAATGTTCTATTTGAGTTGATTTTATTAAAAGAAATAATTGAGGAATCATACAGTTATTATTGTTATAAAAATCATATTTTATGTTTTAATTAAAACACACCCAAATAGAATTGTAGAGAATCCTTCAAAGAATAAAATAAGGTCTTGATCATGAGGAATAAATAAGAATTGTGAACTTTCCCTAAAGAGAAAGTAAAATCTAAAACTCTGAATAAATAAATAAACTCTGTTAAATAAATAATTTTAACCTGAATTATTTTTTCTAAAGTACGCTTAGAAGTTTCCGTCAAGATTTCCGGAAATCAATAATAGATCTATTTTTTTTATTTTATCAATCATTTTAAAGATTGGCGACTTTTGAGATTGATTGTACGTAGTGTACATCCTTAAAGTCCTTTACAATTTTTAAATCCTTGAAAACCCATAAAATCCTTTAAAGTTGTTATATTATTTAAACACTTTTAAAATCTCTTGAAATACTTCAACATTTTTTTTATTGTATTTTTTTAAAACTCTATCTCAAAGGAAGTAAATTCAGACGTTGAAAAGTTAAATTAGTTAATTAGAACCAAACATTTATAATTTAAAAATAATTAAAAACTCAATGTGCCAATATCCACACCATTTTTCGAATGCAGGATTTCTTTTTGAAATCCTTAAAAATTTGCAAAATATTGAAATCCTTCAAAATCTAGTGTTACGCTCAATATAATAATTATTTTTACTCCCTTGAGATATAAATAAAAATTGTCTTACCCCACTACTTAGGTAGTAATACGTATCGAGATTACGTTTAAGGAATAAATTATGTAGAACGTCGTCATTTGCTCCTACAAGAAGCTGATAAAAAATGTGGAAATTACGTTCTCCTGCTGATTGATGTACTACCCTTGACTTTTCCAGAAGGTAATTCAAGATATTTCCACCAACTGGATCACCCTATAAAAATATATTATTTTCATTAAATGCGAAAGCTGAAAAGTTATAAAATAATTAAGAACTTTTGGTCTATTCCAATTTAAAAATAGAAAATTTGTAAAATTAAACGTAATATAATAGTACCAATGGAAATCCAACGTACTTGAAAATCAAACTGAATGTCCATATACTTCCCAAAACGGGAAGAATTGTCATTGCGATTGGTTTTGGCATTTCCAAAAGCTTCCAAAACTGGATTGCTACCAATCAGTTTACCATTAACAGCTTCTACTTTCTTCTTGTGTCCAGTTGCAGCGGCTATGAATTCTAAAATTTTTTTCGATGCCTCTGTCTTCCCTGACCCTGATTCCCCTAAAATATATATTTTTTAAATTATTAATATATGATAAGGTTAATATTATAAAGAATATTTTCAATATAATCGGAAACTACTCTTTTAAAAAAAAATTAATTTTTAAACCCTGTCCTTGCTTTCAGCAAATCTGTCAAGTCTAACCAAAACTAAATTTCTCTACTGGAAAATCAAGAATAACCGAATGTTGCTATTTCCAATTATGCTTGGTAAAAATGGCAGAGAGTTTAAGTGGAAATTACATGTTCTGGCAAGACAGGAAAACTTTTTTGGAAAATAGTTAATAAATCAGGAATTATTTATTATATAATAATATAATAATATAATAATATATAAAAGTGGAAAATAAGGGAAAGATTGAAGACAGATTTATACATATAGAAAAGAATAAGCAATCTTTTTATAAGAAATTTTATTTTTGTAATAATGTGTCGATGGAAATCCATTCGCGTTGACATAAAAATTTCCACTATTTTTAAATAATTTAAAATTATTTTTAATAGTTTTTGCCTATCAAAGAATTTTTTTTTTAAATTGATATACTCAACTTGGAAATTTATTTACGGGGACATAAAAAAGCCCAGGTAAGGAAATTGGTTAAATAAACATTTTTTATAGGTTTAAAATCGTTCTGATAAAGAAGAATATTTTTTTTTGTAAAAAATACTATCACTGATAATAAAATCGCGATACTTATACGTATGATCAACTATTTATTTCGAGGATTTGTAATTTCGGCATTACTATAATAATTAATAGTCTGAATGTAAATTTTAAATTGACGATTGTTCAAGTTTCAGTGTCTAAGATATTTTAGTTTTCAAAAATATTTAATCTGTATTGATTTATCGAAAAAATATTTCACCTTTTAAATTGTACTTGAATACGAAATAATTTATTTTGAAATCATTTAAATAAAGATTTGTAAATTTTTTTAGGAAGACTCAAAACTAAAATTTTAGAGCGCTCAACACTCCTATAAAGATTTAAAATTCAATCAATAATTGCTCATTTCCTAACACTTCTTTTTTAAATTCCTATCTATTTTTTAACTGTTTCAATCTTATATTGGATAACAAATTCTGTTTCCACACGGAGAGAAAAAACACGGCATTATACCATGCAACCCCGCTTGGTATTATACCATGCAACAGTCTTGGTATAATA